>NDXB01005624.1:95483-171475 GCA_002631895.1 Agapornis roseicollis | reverse complement strand
AAACAAGGGGGGGGGGGGGGGGGGGGGGGGGGGGGAGAGGAGGATAAACCAACAATAAACCAACCGCACCGCAAACAAACAGTAACGACGGAACAATCACAACTTCACCCCAACCGCGCGGACCCCGCGGCAGCGCCAGCCCAGGCGAGGGAAGAACAAAGGAGCCAAGTGCAGCCGGAGCGCTCGCAACAGATGGTTTGAAGCCGAGCAGATTTCGCGACGGCATCGCCGCCACCCCCCCTTTTCCCTTCTCGCTCCCCTTCCCCTCCGCGGCCCAGGGCCCCGCGCATCCCCGCAGCGCCCGTCCCGCAGGTGCGCGGCCCCACTCCATCCCGTCGGGTCCCGTCCCGCCGCTTACCCAAACTGCCGGCGAAACCGTCCATCTTGTGCGAGCGGCGAGGCCGGTGCCGCAGCCCCAGACGAAGCCGCCGCTGCCGGCCGGGACAGGTTCATTCACCCGCGGAGGGGCGGCGGCGGCGGCTCCGCGGCCCGGGGCTCATGGGCTGCCCGCGGCGGCTCCTGCTCCTCCTCGTCCGCTTCCTCCTCCTCCTCCTGCTGCTGCTGCCGCTGCTGCGGGGCCGGCGGCGGCGCTGCCCGGCTCCGTCCGTGCGCCGCGACCCCGGCGCGGCAGGCAGCGCCGAGCTCCTCCCGCCGCCGGCAGCGCCGCCCCAGCGCCCCGTGCTGTCGTGCTTCCGACTCCGCCCGCGCTGGCAGCCGCCGCTTCCCCTGCTCTTGGCGCCGGGTGCGGGCTGAGCCCTTCGGGGGTCACGTCCCGCTTGCCCCCGTCGGGCGGCCGGGGCGCGGTCTGGCATCAGCCGCTGGAGCAGAGCGGGGTTAGGTGGGTCTGTGCGGTCAGCCCAGCGCGGGGAAGCCTTTCCTGGGCTGCCGCTAACCGCGGGTTACGGCTCCCCCCTCACCGCCGGCCGCGCTCCCGTGGCTCTGACTCCCAGCCCTGGGAAGGCAGCACCTTGGAGCAGAAGCTGCGGGTCTGGTAGCGTAGCCACGAGGTCTCCCGCTGTTAAGCAACATCAAGCGGTGTGATGCATCGGTTTCTTCTTGGTCAGGAAGAGCTGCGTACCCGTTGCAACATCCTGTTTTGCTACTGCTGGCAGCACTGTAATGCTGCCGTCAGAGAGAGAAACGGATCAGCTCCTTAGGAGCAGGGCCCTCCCGGGCTAGGGAGTAATGCATTGTGGTACCAGCATATATTTCCCAGCACCTCCCCTCTACCCAGGTGAAAGCATCATTCCCTTGCCGCTGTGCAATAGCAAATAAACCCAAGAGGGTTCTGCTTGCTCGAATGGGAGGAAAACACCTTGAAAGCTTTAATCAAAACCTAATCTCCATCAGGTGTTCCTAAACAGCTGCAGCTGCCACTGCCATGCGTGTGAGTGTGGCTGCCTGCAAATTACATCAGTAACCCCCCCTCAGGTGTCCTTGTCCAAAGAGATGCCTTTCAGTGGGTCTGCTCCAAATGGGGCATCATTAGCCTTAATTACTAGCAAACTTCCTACCTGATCCTGGGCTCTGTTGCTGTGGAAGGGCTCTATATAAGCTACTTCCAGAGCCTTGCAGCTGTGGGCAAGTGAGTGCTGCAGTCAGTCCAGTCAACGTTCCATTTGAAGTGATTTGTTCTACAGAGGAAAGCAAGAAGGTGGCACAACAGCTCCGGTCCCACCTCACCACCCCCATTTATTCCTTGCCTCAGGCCACGTTTTCGAGATGCATTGGGAGTACAGAGAGAGGAATCTCTTCTAGCCCTGGGAATTCAGAGCCTGGGGGCAGTTTCCTTCAGAGAATGGCTCCTTTCCTTCCCCCCCCCCCCCGCAGCAGAGCTGCGTGTGAGTTCTTCGGGTAGGATTTGGGTGTTAGGTTGCTTGTTTAACCAAACAGCACAAACCCTACCTAACCAACCCCTGGAGAGAGCGTGCTCACCTGCTGCCTTGGGCAGGAGCATCCTTCACACACAGCGACTGAGTTACTGCAAGCATCCTTAGTGCTGTATGTAAAGAAGTTTCGCCTCTGTTCCATAGGCTGGGAGCTGAGGCACAGAGGTGAAGACGAACCCTTAGGTAGAGGTTTAATTCCTTCTGAAATCAGTGAGGGACAGGAATGAATGTTCACCTTCAGTTACCTGGATTGTGCAGAGCTTGCAGAGAAGTACATAAAAAGTTAGAGAGCTGCAAAGAAAGCTTGTTCTCCATAATCATAGAGTAGATTGGGTTGGAAGGGACCTTCAGATCTCATCTAGTGCCAAGCCCCTGCAATGAGCAGCAGGTCAGGTTGCTCAGAACCACATCCAGCCTGGCCTGGAACATCTCCAGGGATGGGGCAGAGCTTAAAGTTCCAAGCATTGCCAGGACTGGCAGAGATGGCTGAAGCCCTGTGGGTGCTTTTCACCAGAGGGGAAAGGCTCAGCTTTGGAACTAGGAAATGAGATCACAGTTTCACTCTGAAACTCTTGTTTGTATCAGACTTTGATTAAACGAGGAAATCTGACATTCCAGAAAGCTGGAAAACCGGCATCTTCTCTTCCTTCACGTCTCCCCAGTGGGTAAGTGCTCTGGTTTGTCAGCCCACAGAGCACACGGAGTTGTCTTCTCAAATTAGCGAGCTCCTGATGAAATTCAGACTTTGGCCCAAGCCCTATAAAACCCTGACACAAGAGCTAAGTTAAGGCTTTAGCTGAGGCAGAAATCGGTGCATTGGCTTTGCATCAGCCATTTACATTAGGGTGCAGTTTATTCTCTGCCTCAGGGGAAAATGTGCTTCAGCTTGTACTCGGGAAGCACTATGATGAGCTCTGGAGAAATCCCTTTGCTCTTCTCCTTGCTTAGGAGAACTAGGAGGAGGTAAAGCTAGCAAGCTCATGTGCTTAACTATGGGTGCGAACTAGGAGGAGGTAAAGCTAGCAAGCTCATGTGCTTAACTATGGGTGCTAACTAGGAAGAGGTCCAACTGATGGAAGAGGAGCTGATGATTAGGCTGATGAGCTTATGGAGGTGCCCCTTGGGGACAGAAGAAATGAGCATGATGTGGAAATCCTATCGTTTTTTTTTCCCCTGACTATTAAACCATGTCCTGTAGCTTTGCATTTTATACAGCTCATTATCCACACTGAGGAGCTGGTCCACACAATACCCCCTGTGCATGTGTATGTGCCTGTAAATACACACATTCACATCAGTGAGTGTATTTATCCTCCATCAGTGCCCTTCACTCTCTGTGCAGTTCTGGTTAAGCTATTACTGTGCTGGAGCCATTTGTCAGGGGAAGGAAGTGCCTGCAGAGAAGTGATCCATTACTGTACAGCTTCTTGCTGGGAAGTGTTGATTTTAAAACAGGCTGGGAGTCTGCAGCCGACCCCATCGTAAGAATGAGCAGATGTGGGTTAGCAGGTTTTGCTTTTCTTTCGTCCTGTTATGCCCTGTTCGAGGCATCTTTGGTTGTCTTTCAGCTGTGCTGTGCTCTGTCAGAAATTGCTCTCATGTTTGGTCTTCTCCCCTCTGTGAGTTGGGGATTCTTTTCCATTTCCATTTCTACACTTTAAATCTGTGACCACCATGTATTGAACGGTTATTAGCTAGCAGGGCAGGTGTGCCATGTGTCCTTGAGAAAGGATGATGTTAGCACACAAATGCAGTGAGCAGCACAGTGATCATCCTCTGTTTCACAGACTGTGAACACCAACGAGGGTGTTGTTGTAGGGCCAGAGACTGGAGAATGAGAATGGAAAGGAACCCTGGAATAACTGTCCCTGGAAGTGCTCACACCCCCTGTAGCTGAGGCCCTCAGTGCCATGGGGCAGTGGTGGCCTTGGCAGTGCTGGGGCATGGTTGGACTGGATGAGCTGAAAGGGCTTTTCCAACCTGGTTGATTCCATGATTCTATGAAACTCCATGCCCATTAAAAAATACTAATCCTGCAATAGTACCTGTATACAGATAACGTGCATGGAGGGCAAGGCTGCTCTCTCTACGCACATCTGAGCTTTTAGGCTTTGCTATCTTCCATGTCTGCAGCATCAGACATTTACTTTACTACTCCATGAGAAAACGTAGACCCAAGGAAGGAGGCTTCTGCCAGGCTCTTGGACACACTTACACCTTTAACTGCGTTTGCAGGGTGGGTTGTACAGGAATGTGCAAACGTAATGAGAGACCTGACTGTGCTGTGTGATTTGCTAACGCCAGGACCACCACGAGTCACCAAGAGAATCAAAATCATTCCTTAATGGTCCTCAAAACTTGTGTCTCGGCCCACAGTTCAGAGTCATTCAGGCAGTGTAACGGGGGAGGTGACTGTTCATCTTTCTTTGGCCCAAATCCATAGAGACTCCAAGATGAAGCTGCAGACCCGTCTTGCACCGTGACTCCTGGACGTGGGTCCCTCCATCCCTAACAACGGATGTAACCAGGGGAGTTAGATTTTCTGCAGTCAAAGCAGTAGATTATTACCCTATTCATAATAAGGCTGTAAGGTATGCAGCGTGTAGCTGGGGTGAATGAACTCATCTCCAAATGGATTTACCTGTGCCTGAACAACTCGTTAATAAAGCACACTTGGTTTCATTTCCTTTACCTCCCCTACACTCATTCATGATAGCTTCTAATTAATGACATCAGGGGTTGAACCTTGGCTTTTAAAGCACATTTACATTCCATTTATGCAAGTCGCCCAATTAAAATTTACTCTAGCAAATACAAAGTACACCAGAACGAAAGCATCGTTTCCCCTCTTCACCTGCAGCCTTTGCTTCCCAGTGGGAATGAACAACCTCCCTCTTGGCCCAAATGGGAATTAATGTAAAAACAACCCACCCTGAGATAGGCAGCAGAAGTAAAGGGAAATGTCTCAGGTCAAACAAGTAAATGATAGCTCTTAAATAAAGACCTAGGGAAGTGAGAGCTTGCCCTGGAATTTTACTTCCATGACTGTATTTAAACACTGAAACCCTGGTCTGATCCTACACAAAACCAATTCCCCCTCACATCAGGAGGAAAGCGCGACAGGATTGAGCTGTCTCTGCCACAGGAAGGCCCATATCTCAGAGAAAGCAGTCATGCAACGTAAGAAAGGCAGGGAGCTGATGGAGCACGTCCAGAGGAGGCCACAAGGATGCTCAGGGGCTGCAGCACCTCCCACATGGAGCCAGGCTGAGAACACTGGGGNTGCCCCTCTGCTCTGCTCTGCTGAGACCCCACTTGCAGCACTGTGTGCAGAGCTGGAGTCCTTTGGCATGAGAAGGACATGGAGCTGTTGGAGCAAGTCCAGAGGAGGCCACAAGGATGCTCAGGGGCTGCAGCACCTCCCACATGGAGCCAGGCTGAGAACACTGGGGCTGTTCAGCCCCAATGGAGAAGAGAAGCTGCGTGGAGACCTCAGGGCAGCTTCCAGGGCTACAAGGGTGCTGGAGTGGGGCTCCTCATACTGCTGAAAACATGCTCTGTGATCGGGGCAGCGAGTGAAAAGCTGCATTTGAATCATCCCTGAACATAGCCAAGAAAAGGAGTCGGGGGCATTTCAAGTGCTGCTGCCTTTCCACAAGGTCCATGGAGGAGCTGGTGGGCAGGCACCAGTTCCTCACTCTGTTCATCTGTCCAGTGCATAGACGGCTGCACAAAGCAAACCCAGAACTCCATCGTACTCCAGCAGCAGTGCTCCATGCCCATTCCTGTTCAACTGGCTGTCAACTAAACATGGGATAGTGAAAATCCTGACTGAGAAACATACATCTCACAAATGGAGGAAAACTACAAGATGCATAAAGGGGCTTGCACCAAGACTAAGGTATTTTTTCATGCAAAGTTGTTTGCTTTTATTAAAACAACCTTGTTTGCTTTTTTTCCCCTCCCTTCTTTTTAAATACAAGCTGTTATCTGTAAATGTTACTGAAACCACATCATAACTGGGATGTGAGGGGCTGCAGGAAGCACAGTTTGAATGGAATATGAACATACGATGCGCATAAAAAGCTTTTGGTGCGCTTGGAATTGGCTGTGGTTTATTTTTTGTCAGCGTTCTTCCTGCGTTCTGGTCTGGTATTGTTTATCCTGGTTATTTAAGCCATGTTGGTCAGGATTTCACCCGAAAAGGAAAGCAATGGGTACCATATATGCCTTTTAAGATAAAACTCACATTTCCTCTTTAGTATCCCTACTGCTTGCTCCGTGATTGCAGGTACAGTTTATCCTCCAAGTTCATTTTGGCCAAAGAATTTGAATCACCACTGGAATGCATGTGGTGTGCAGAGAAACTCTACCAATAATGAAGCCCCTCATCAAACAGAGCTCCTGGTAGTATTAAGCCTGCATCATGGCTTGGACTGATTTTGTGGCCACTTGGGTTTGGTTTCTTGCCATTATTCCAGAAAATACAAAGATCAAAGGAAGCAAGTCACAGGGATTGGCTTGGGTCTGCTCAGGAACTAGGTTGGTGTCTTCCAACGTAGCTAACATCTCACAGATGGCTTGGTCCATGCTGAAGCTCAGGGTGCATTAGCTGATTGAATTATCACAGCATTAGGACCAGCTGCATTTACTTTGAAAGTATTTTTGTGCATATTGTGTCCAGCAAAATGCCCAGAGCAGGCTCTGCTGTGTGAGCTCCACCGAATTCGTGACCCCACTTGCAGCACTGTGTGCAGTGCTGGTGCCCCCAGCATAAGAAGGACATGGGGCTCTTGGAGCAAGTCCAGAGGAGGCCACGAGGATGCTCAGGGGCTGCAGCACCTCCCATACAAAGACAGGCTGAGAACATTGGGGCTGTTCAGGCTGGAGCAGAGAAACTGCCTGGAGACCTCAGAGCAGCTTCCAGTGTCTGAAGGGGGCTACAAGGATGCTGGAGAGGGGCTCTTCAGCAGGGACTGCAGCAACAGGACAAGGGGTGCTGGGTTCAGACTGGAACAGGGCAAGTTCAGGTTAGAGCTAAGGCAGAAGCTGTTCCCTGTGAGGGTGCTGAGGCGCTGGNGTGCAGACGTGGGTGCTGGGTTCAGACTGGAACAGGGCAAGTTCAGGTTAGAGCTAAGGCAGAAGCTGTTCCCTGTGAGGGTGCTGAGGCGCTGGCACAGGGTGCCCAGAGAGTAACTCTGGAACACAGCCCAGCATCAGTAGGAGATCCAGAAGACACTGGGAGTGCCCTTCCAGTTCCCTGCCTCACATTTTGTGCACCTTCATAAGGGGATTTGGAACAATCTGGCTCTAATTTTGTCACCTTTTTCACTGACCCTGCACACCTCGAAATGACTACACCAGATGCAAAATGATGAAGAATAAGCACCAGCGAAGAGTGGATTCTCACTGCTAAACCAGATTCACCCCAAGTTATTATATTGATTTCAAGCTCTCTGAAGACAGGAATAAAAGAAGACTTACATTAGAAAAGTATTCCAAAGATACTTTTTCTTACCAGCATGTCAGCATCCACACTTGCAGCAATGTTACGACCATAACTAGGTAGAACAGAACTCAGTTTCTTACCATTAGTACTACGTAGCTTTTTCTGTTCCAGGTTCTTAAGTTCATTACCGATGACAAGCAAGGATAAATACTTGCTTAGTGCCCATGAAGTCTTCTGTTACTGATGTCCACTTACACTGAAGTTGTTCTGGATGCTCATCTGCAAGGAAAACAATTTGCTGCAAAATTCAGACTTCTTTTCCTCAACTAATCTCTCTTTGCATATGTATCTTAGACTTAAAATACACTATTAGTGATGCTTGGCAAGACCAGATAACTCAGGGTTGGTTCTGGTGAAATCTAATGCACGAGATAACCTCACCAGGAGAAGCTCAGGCTTCCTTGGAATACTCACTTTGTATTAAGTTCAGGGGCTATTTCTCTGCAGAACTTCTTTCTTGAGGCAGATCACTTATGGTAAAGCCAGCATGCTTCTGCCATGCATGGTTTTCCCATAAACTTCAAGTCCCTTTACAGCAAATGCTGATGCTTCTGAGAAATGAGGCTTTGTCTTGGATCGAGAGCCAAATAAATCAGTAACTTCTCATACATGAGGCTTATGATGCAGGCCAGGCCTCTAAAGCCAAGTGGGATTTTGCATCAGGTATCACAGCTGCATGATTGCACTAAAACTGTGGCTTTAATCTTGTGTGCGTGTGTTTGTGCGTCAAAAGGGAACACAAAGCGAAGCCTTAACTCTCTTTCCATCTTGTCTTGGCAGTCGCTGCGGGTTGCCTCAGAGCTGTACAGGTTCACCTGGTTAGACATCTCTGCCTGTGCCTTGCTAATAACCTCTTTAACTCCCAGCAGCAGCCTGTCCTGCTGCAATCCCAGTGGAAAGCACATTGTCCAACACACAGGAGAGCCATTCACCTCTGGAGGTTCCTGGTTTATGTTTTGCTGTTGAATTTAGTTTAAAAGGGAAAGGTGGCTCTTGAAATTCCTCTGCCTAAACAGAGGAGGTTGAAGGCATTGGGGCCAAACGCAGGGCAGACTGCACCCATGCTTGTGCAAGGAGTTATTTCAGGTTGTGTTTGCTAGCAATTCTTGCTGGGTTTAATCAGGTTTCTAATCAACTTCTACTCACAGGATGCACCAAGCTTACAGAAGGCTTTAATACATGTGTGCAGTTTGCTTCTCTTTCAGCTCAGTTTGCTTTCAGCTGAGGGGTTAGAGCTTTCCTCACACCAGGGGACATGGAAGCTGCTGTTAATTCATACCTGAAATTCTCTTTCATCTTTTCAGGACTTCAGAGAACATTTCTAATTCCATCATCATCAATTCTGCAATAATAAGAGTTTCTGTCAAGAATAATGATGATAGAAACATAATAATGCATTGACAATTGCACTTTAATGCAATGTATACTCTATTATATATATACATTGCATTATAACACAACATATTGCAATAAAAATCTATAGTCAGGCTTTATAGTTTTCCCCGAGGTGGTGATATCTGTCACGAAGGAACTGCTGAGTGAATCACTCGCCATCCACAGAGCTGCAGAAGCAGAAAATGCAGCACATTGTTTCTATGTGGAGCTAATCACAGCACAGCTTCTGTTTTCAAAACACCATCTATCAAGGGTGTAGATCTGACCTTAGAGTTGAGTGCACAGCACTTAGCAAGAGAAGGCATGGATCAATTGAGTAGGCACTAACCTGGACCACAAAGAGCTGTCCTTAGCCTCTCCTGGAGCATCCTGAGCGAGGTGCTCTGATTCTCTGCATCTAGATCCAGTGGAGGGATTCCCATCCTGCATGGGATCATAGAATCATGGAATGCTTTGGGCTGGAAAGGGCCTTAAAGCTCACCCAGTTCCAACCCCTGCCACGGGCAGGGACCCCTTCCACTGGAGCAGCTCGCTCCAAGCCCCTGTGTCCTACCTGGCCTTGAGCACGGCCGGGGATGGGGCAGCCACCGCTTCTCTGGGCCAGCGCCCTGTGCCAGCGCCTCAGCACCCTCACAGGGAAGAGCTCCTGCCTTAGCTCTAACCTGAACTTGCCCTGTTCCAGTCTGAACCCAGCACCCCTTGTCCTGTCGCTGCAGTCCCTGATGAAGAGCCCCTCTCCAGCATCCTTGTAACCCCCTTCTCTGCTGGCGGGGGCTGTGGCTCTGAACCTCCCACTGACTTACTGGTTCTGCAAAGATTTCTGTTGGAATAATTTAACAGAAGCTTGGGTTTATTTCTAAAACCTTCTTGGAAATAAGAAGAGCACAGAACGTGTAAGTCCCTTGCAAAAAGAACCAGTGGGTTTTTTTCTCTATATGCCTTGCTCTTGTAAGGTCAAACTTGAGAACCTGTAATACAAATATGCAGTGAAACTGCTCCATATGGCTTGATCCCAGTTCCTTGAGATCAGTGACAACTTCTTTTGTCTCACTTAAATGGACTTTGGAAAGGACCTGGTAATAATTAGAGTACAAAATGTCTGGCACTCGCAGGGAAACGGGTGGAGGAATTCATAACTAAGCAAAAATGAACTTATGCGTATTTATCATGGACAGCTGCAGGCAAAACCCCAATGTTTTAACCCTATCCTGACTTTGTTATGTGCTCAGATTCCCTTGCACTAACCACCTGTTATTTATCACTCGCACCACACCAGCACTGCCTTATGAGGAGGAATTGGCTGTGATTGATACGGACACATCCCAGCACATTGCCTTGCCTAAGGGGCTCTGGGGAAGACTGTGGCACTGATTCACCTCCCGCTCTGCTCTGCTGCTCTGGAAAGGACTAGAACTGCTTCCAGAAGGAATGAGAGACAAAGATTCACTTGCTACAGAAGCAGTAGGCTCAGACTTTAGAACACTCCTTTCGTTTCACCCACACTTCCCGATGCATGCCTGAATAACCGATGCACTGCACGGGACCTGAAGATGGCATTTGAGAAGACCTGGGTAATATTCTTGTGTATTTTCAGTAGCTCCTTCATACATTGTTAATTTACTTCCTACCACCGCTAAATCCACGGACATTCTTTTGTTGTTGGCTTCCAAACTCTTGGCATGAATCCCTGCAATTTCATTTGGAATATAGGATTAAGGATCAAATCCTTATTTCTTCAAATTCAGTGACCAAACTCCAATGGTTTTTAATGGCTGCAGCCGGTGATTGCAGAGAGAGCCTTCCGCCAGGACTCAATTCAATTCCTGTAATTGCATTTTCATGCATGCAGTAACTAATGTTTCCCCATTATTGTCTAAAGGGGATTTCAGAGCCTCTGCAGCTCCATTTTCTTGCCTGCAGAAGAGACAAATACTTGAGGGCAGTGCTCCAGGACACTGCATGTCTCCGAGGCTCCTTTTGTCCTTTTTCACTGCTTAAAATCAGCTCTGTCTTTTTTGCTGCTCTAAGTTGTTCTCTTCCTGACGCTGCCAGGGCAACGCTGAGGTGAGCAGTGGTTGTCAGGATGACCTGGGGCTGGTGGCCACAGATGGAGTCTCACAGCTCAGCAGCGAGGGCTGGGAACAGGAGAAAGGATACCAGGAAAGGGGTGTGTAAAATCCACCTCCTGTTGTGGGTCTGCTTAGTTCAGTGCTGTGGGTGCTGGCCTGTGCTGGAAAGGCACCATGACTGAGCCTCGGCCCTTTCCCTGCTTGCAGGTGACTTGGTAGAAGATCTTCCTTCCTTCTTTTCACTACAAAAACACTCTGTCTATATGCAGTAACAGCTTTTTTGCTTGGCCATATCTTATATCCTAAGGCTCCCATTCCCAAGATTTCCTTTTACATAACCCTCCTAAATACAGCTGTTACGGTTAATCTCATCTTAAGGCAGGTCTACCTATGACAAAAACAATGCAATCCAGTTATAAAGAGACAAAGAGATAATGTTACCTGGCAGAAAAAGCAGAGAAGACAATGGTGAGATCAAAATCTCTCTTTCTCATTTGCCATTGTAATGCCTTAATCACAGCAATGGGTTCCCTGCAACAGGAGAATTCCCTGCTGTCCACCCCAACAGCAGCCTGATCCTTACTCCTAATCCACTGCAGGAAGTGTGGCTCTGCAATAAGAGATCCCTTGTGATTGCCAATCAATAGGAACACAGCTGGATCTGCTGTGCCCGTTAACATCAAGCAGCATTAAAAACCACCGGCACCTAGATCCAGCCCTGAGTGCATGCAAATCTGAGCATGCTGCACCAGCACATAGTGTCAGACCAGAGCTATGTGTTTATCTGTGCTCAGAAGGCAGTTCCCATTTTCCTCATAGGCTGCGAATGCCTGGCTTGTCCTAATTGTCTATGAGGAACGTATTTTGCAAGAACTATTTCTGTGCTAGCAAAATAACCGCAGCTCTTCTTCAAACAGCGTGATCCGGAGCTCTGATCTGGGTGCACCACTCACACCATTCATTCCTGTGCTGTGCTTCACTGGGTACAGTTCCTGGAACCCTTTCTTGTTTCAGTGGCTTCTTAAATTATCCCGTTATGATGGTTTTAAAATCTAATGCTTGGGTTTGATGAGCTTCCTAGGAAATAAACCACAGTCCTGCCTGCTTCCATAGAGCCACAGAATCACGGAATCAACCAGCCCTTTAAGCTCATCCAGTTCAACCAGACCCAGCACTGCCAAGGCTACCACTGACCCGTGGCACTGAAGCTTCATCTCCATGGTGTGTGAACACTTGCAGGGACGGTGACTCCAACACTGCCTGAGCACCCTTTGGGGAGGGAATTGTTCCTCAGCTCCATTAAGCCTGCCCTGGTGCAGCTTGAGGCTGTTTCCTCTTGTCCCATCCCTTGTTCCTTGAGAGTTCAGTGTTCTCTCCTGCAGACGCTCAGAGAACAGAGCAATGTGTTCAGTAAGACAGAGGGGTTTCCTTTCTCCATGCTCTGCTTGTCAACAGCACCTTACCTCTGACTTCCCGTGTCTCCTACCTGTCCCTCAAGCATACTGCAGACGTAATCTAGCGCTGTCCCCTCTTTAGTGTTATGCTGAGGAGGTAACAAATCCTTCCCTCCACACAAACCACCTCTCTTGCCAGTCTTTAATGGTGTTGCTGGGAGCCTGGAAGGACTGTCAGTGAACCTGAGAGGCAAAAGTTAGTTACTGATGTTCACCTCAGCCTCTTCCTTTTCCATGCAGTCACCCTGGGGTTTATTCACTGCAGGTATAGGAGATGGACTTCTGCATCACAGACCCCCAGTGAAAGAGGGACACCCGAGTACCAGTTCCTGGTGGTCCCTTTTCTGCACTGCTCTGTCTCAGCCTACCCCTTCGTCTGTGCAGATCTGCGGTGACAAACCCCCACATTAGTCCCATCATGAGTTTCTGCAGCATTTGCTCTTCCAAGATGAGCAGTCTCCAAAAGAAGATGTTTTCAGCAGGATGCTGTCAGAAAGAGGAGCCCAAAAGGATGTGAATAGAAATGAAGCAAATTTGATTACTGTTTGGAAAGGACATGTCAGTGCAGTTTGTGGCTGTTCTTATCCACCAGTGCCATGCACAGATGGGGGGAAACCAGATGTATTTACAGAGAGAGAAAAGCATTTGGCTGTCTCCAGTGCCTTCAGCTGACTCTTAGATGTATTAGCTCAGAGTGCGTTATATTCAATTCATATCCAACTGAAAAGTTATTTAAAGCCACCTCTGTGGACAATAACTACCACTTCCTCACCTTTTCCTCCTGTGGGCAGGAGGTCCCCATTCCCATTGCTGCCTGTGAAGCTGGTGGTAGTGGTGACATCAGGGGAACCCTGTTCCCATTGCTGCCTGTGGAGGTGATGATGGCATCAGAGGGTCCTCAGGCACCTGGGGAAGCAGGATGTTGGTGGGGAAGCCCATGGCACCCCAGGGCTCCCCTCTCTGCCTGCACTCCCCTGGTGCTCCCATGCCCTCGGCTATGACAAGTGCCTGCCTCCATCATGCCCATTACCTCTGGATCCCTTGTCTCTTGGGCCAAAATGTGCACCGGAGGAGCCTGGTTCAACACACTGCTGAGATGAGAGGCGCTGCTTCCCGCGCCTCCAGCCTGGAGCTTTTATAACCAGGCTTTGCTCTTACAAGAAACCTGGTGTTTTCCACTGCTTTTTCCTCCCTGTGGCCCTGGTGTCCATTGGAGCTGAAGCATTAGGGCTGGACCTCAGGATGCGGCCCCTGCAACCTCTCAACCTCACCCCTTTTCAGAGCCTTCATCTCCCTCACAAGACGCACAAACAGAGGAAATGGTCCTTGTTCCTTTCCTCCACAGCACACAGATGCTCCGGAGCAGGCAGACTGTGGCCTTCTGGTTTTCATTATGACTAAATGCTGGAAACGTGGTGTGCATTTTCCAGAAGGGGCACGCTGTTTATTTAATTTAGGAAAGTCAAGAAGGGAGGCAGAGTCTTCTGGATTCCTTTGGGTTCAGTGCTTTGTACAGACGTGAGCACTGGGGTAGCCTTGTGCCGTGTCTTCCAATGCTTATTAGCCAGAAGCCTGTGTTCATGCTGTCAGAAAATACAGTATTATAAAAGAGATGTGTTTCTCCTGCCTTTGCAATGTGGGTGTGCTCAGAGTCTCCTTAACGTCTCTCAATAAGAAGGACCCACACCTAGAGGTGAAAAACCCTGCATCATGTGGAGGCTGTTTCAGTGCTGAAGCCTGGATTATTTTTAGCACCTTCATTTTTGGAATCACTTCTCCCCTAGCTGTATGAAACAGAGATACACAATACGTGCAGAGAATGCAGGAAAAGACTCCTTTTGCTTCGACTATGCATATGTACTGGGCCGCATAGTACAGCGTGTGTATTGGGAACTGGCTTAGAGATGAGGCTTGGCAGTAAGCAGGTGTCCACGGGACAGATAAATGAGCAGCTTGTGCTGATGGACCCTGGTTTGTGCCCACGGGGTTGTAACAAGACCTCATTTGTGAAAAACAACCTCAGGAGAAAGATAGGATGTCATAAACCTGATTCCCTGATGTGCTCCTGCTGTAAATCAGGAGTAAGGTATCCTTGATGCAGTGAGGGTAACATCTGCATTGGAGACATGGGCTGTCCTTGTCTGATAAGAGAACACTCCTGTCTGCCCTGAGCAAATTAATAAACAACCCCCCACCTTTTATTAGTGATGGAAAATCATGGAATCACAGAACCAACCAGGTTGGAAAAGCCCTTTAGGCTCCTCCAGTCCAACCGTTCCCTAGCACTGCCAAGGCCACCACCGCCCCATGGCACTGATGGCCTCAAAGAGAACATCTCCCTTCTTTCTCCTGGAGCTGCTGCTGCCCAGTGTTTGATCCTTTCTCTATGGGACAGGGGCAGCATCCTGACCTGGATGGCAGAGTTACATCGTGAGGGAAGGTTTCTTCCCTAAGAAGCGCCCTCATTTCAGCATGTGAACAGCGTGCCTCCTCTGCACCACAGGCACTGAAGCAGCGGCACCAGCCCTGAGCATTCAGAAGTCAAAAGGCAGATCACAGGCTTTGCTAAATTGGTCTAAGAATCCTGAGATGGAGAAGCAGCCATTGTGCAACTCCTGTCATTTGCTTTGGGCTGTTGCAAGTTCTCAATTTCAACTTTTCTCTCCAATCCTGAGGGCAAATTAGGTTTGAAATGGAATCTACAGGACTCTAGAAACCAGAGTTAAAAAACCCATCCCAAACCAAAACAAACAACAAAGCAAAGCTTCAAATGGTAAGAATTAGGAATATTACACTCAAAATATGACCTGAGTAGCTGTGAAGGATTGGTTTATTACAATTAGAAGGAAGAAAGAGGACATCAAATTGATTCCAGAACTTGATACTGCTGACATGATGAGGGAAGGTAAAGGACAATATAACTTACTAATCCAATGCATATGTTTGCAGTGAATCCCTTGTAGTGATGGGAGGTTGCCAAAGCCTTTAAAAAGCATCTCACAGCCACACAAAAGCCCTTCTATGAGAAGAGAGCTCAGCATTGCCTACAGATTCTGGAACTAATCATGAAGACGGTGTCTCTTTCTTCCTTAATCTCACAGTGAAGCAGACTGGGTGTTAGCTTGGGAAGGAAAGCCTTCCTGCCACCATGAAATAGTCTTGGGCTTCCCTTAGTCCTTTACCTCCCTCTTGCCCTTCCAGTCAAGGAGACATAGATACAGACAATGTGTTTTCTTTCTCATTCTTTCTTCCTATGGCTTTGCTCTTCATTCTGGGATGCTGAAGGGATGTTCTACTACCAGGGCTGGAAGCTTGTGAATGCTGAGGGCAGGGCAGATATGGATGGGAGCCTGTAACATCTGCTATGTATTGGAGGATAGGAGGGAGGGCCAAGTGGGTTTACCTCTGGTCCATGCTGCCATGAATCCTACCTGCTTGTCATTTTAATGATGAAAGCAATTAAATACGTTCAAGTTGGGGCATCATAAAGGAAGTGCTGGCATTGAGGAGCAGGATAGTCATATATTCACTCCTCCAGGAATACCTGGTGATGCTCCTCAGCCAGCAGGGCTTGGCTGGAGGTAACTTGCATGGATACAGACCCTGCAGGGGGCTGCTGCAGCTGCTGTTTTCCTGTGTATGAGCCTGTGGATGGCTCCTCAGGATCCTGCATCTCCTCCTCCCTTAGAGAGAGCAGAGAACAAAGATGTTTTCACAGCAGGGAGGAGAAGAGAAAGACGAGGAGTGTGGTACTAAACAAGGAAGAAAATCTGATGGGGAAAAAGCAAAGCTGGCAGCAGGGAAAGCCAAGTCCAAGTATGAGCCTGTGGGTCACACAACTTAGCTATGCAATTAGGATAACAGCTTCCAGGGCAGTCCCTGTAGAAGTCCAGTAAGACTCCAAGAGGAATTGCTTCCAAAAAAACCCCAACTCCAAAGCAGAAACCCCAAATGTTACCCAGATGGGGGATCTCACTCTGTGTCCTTCCACAAAACATGCCCTAGAATAGGCAATGGTTCTTTATGTGTTCAGTATCTGTCTTTCCCTTTCGGATTGAGAGGGTTTTCTCTCAGCTCTTTGGTTTGGTTTTGTTTTTGGTTCTCTGTGCATAAATCTTCATGGCTGGCACCTTCTTTGTTGACCTCATCTGCACTAAGGAGTCTCGTGCAAAGCAGCTCATGAAATGGTGGCAACATCTGAACCATATTTCACATGCATGCTCATATATCATTGTTTGTAACGCGCTTAAGTGAGCGATTGCTGGAGACAAGTACGAATTACCCTGTTGGAAGGAGAGCTAGTGAGATTTATGTTGTATCGTTGCCTGTTCTTCCAATAGGAAGTTCTCTTTACTGGTACAAATATGACCCCCCTGTTGAGCAATATACTACGCGGCCAGACATATGGAGTCTAGCCTTTGTGTCTTTATGGTGCAATACCAAACCATGCTACAATACCTGACATAACTCCAACTGAACCACCTCCAGAACTGGAAACAGTTTAGCTGCATCAGCACAGTGGTATGCCCAGGCAAATGAAAATAGGGCAGAGGCTGCAGTGATACAGCTATATTGTTCCTGAAACTGAGATACTATCTCAGCAAAGAGCTGCACTGTGCAGTACAGAAGTACTCTTTGGGACAGATGAGAGTCATAGGGCTCTACCCTTCAAGATTCAGAGACAAGCACCCGTGTCAGCGTTTGCATCTTACCTACCTGCTCTGAACATTGGCACGATCCCACATGATTTTCATCCCTAGTCCAAGGTCTTCCCCTGTATTCCAAGAGCTGTGAAAGGAAAACAAGAACCCACAACCAAAAATGCCTCAAGGAGGCTGTTCAGGAAAGACCTCAGCCAGTTCTTGTAAAATTCTTGGGTCGAAGCTGTCCAACCCTTCCCACTTACAGCATTCCTGTTTGTTTAGTGCTGCTGAAAACCTGGCCATTCTCTCAGAGCTGACCGTTTGTTCCAGTGCACGCACCAAAGTACTCGGTCCTTTCACTCCTAATCTTTTAAAGATGCCTTCTCCCTGTTCTGGGCTGTGCTGGCCTTCACTTCTGTTTCTGCTTCCCTCTTCCAGTTTTTACAATGAAATGCAGTTCCGATGCAGCTTTATCAGAAACTTCCTTTCTCATTCCACTTGCTATGTTTAAAATGTCAAGCCTGTTTTCTACGTTCTCTGTGCTCCTGATGCTGCTTCAGACTATGCCAAGCTTTACCCAGTTCTGCTCTCTTTCATGGTCATGGCTTGGTGGCCATTTTCTGCCTTCCACCATATGAAGAGCAGGCTCATCCTCTTCCATGTCCTAGATGCAATGGTTGAGCCTCCCAGCCAATTTCTTGTTGGCTGGTTTTATCCACACGGAACTGAAGTGAGTGATGCTTCAGGCTGAGAACACTGGGGCTGTTCAGCCTGGAGCAGAGAAGCTGCCTGGAGACCTCAGAGCAGCTTCCAGTGTCTGAAGGGGGCTACAAGGATGCTGGAGAGGGGCTCTTCATCAGGGACTGCAGCGACAGGACAAGGGGTGCTGGGTTCAGACTGGAACAGGGCAAGTTCAGGTTAGAGCTAAGGCAGGAGCTCTTCCCTGTGAGGGTGCTGAGGCGCTGGCACAGGGTGATGGCCCAGAGAAGCTGTGGCTGCCCCATCCCTGGCAGTGCTCAAGGCCAGGTAGGACACAGGGGCTTGGAGCAACTGGGTTTGAACTGAGTGATTTTAACTTTCTTTCCAACCCAAACCATTCCATGATTCCATGTATTCTGAATCTGTTTGCTCAAGACCCCCCTCAGTTTCTCTGTTGGTCTCTGTTGGTGTTGGAGCTTTCCTGTGGATCCAGGCTCAGCAGCCTCAGCAGAACCACCAAGAGCTGGCTTCAGGGAAGAAAACATGACAGGCCAGCAGCACTGTTACAAGCCATTGTGAGACTGTGTAAGGAAATCACTTGGGGAATTTACAGTGAATTAAAATACCTGTAGAGCTTTTCTATTTGTTGCACCTGTTGATAAGAAGACAAGGGATAGAGAAAGATTGTGCAGCCTCACTCTCTTATCCCTCACAGACAGTGACCAATAGCAGTTCCCAGGGAGAAGCTTGGGAACTTCCCTAGAGTATCCCCTCCAACACCAGAGAAGTTTGGCTTGGAGTCCTCCCATTCTACAAGTAATCCTTTTGGCTTTTACAACCCCAAATCCTTACTTACTGCTTCATGAAATCATGTCATGCATTGGGAACGGCAGTGCTGTGCAGCTCAGCATCCACACCAGCACCTCAGCGGGTACCCGTTGCTCTGCAGATGATGGGTAAAAATGAGCCTGACATAAAAGCAGAGGGTGAGTGAAAGAGCAAGAGAAAGATGCCCTCAACTAGATTACACAGGTCAAGTCATGCAAGTGCGTTTATTACTGCTGATTAATTCTGTCAGCTGTTATGTTAATGTGCCGCATGGCAGGAGGAGGCACCCAGCAAAAGCACAAGGGAGCTGAGACTATTCCCTAAATAAGGATGTGGTCCAGGCTGCTTGCACTGGTGTGTATGTCGTGCCTGGCAGAGTGACAACGGCTGATAACAGGGTAAGAATGAAATCTCTGTTGCTGTGCTTTTGCAATGCAGACACATCTCTCTCCAGACTCAAGGAATTAGAGGCAGGTCTTGCATTGCCAACCTCAAGGCTTCAGAGATCTGGAGGCAGTCTGACATCATGTATTTTTGCACATCATAACTATGGGGTTTGGTTTTGGTTGCCCTTTATTTGCTGGGTTGACAGCACTTCATTTTCAAACCTCCTCCTTCAGCAAGGGCCAGAACTGTACTTAATGAAACAGAAAGCCAGGGCCTTGCTGCATGCTGACAGCTGGGACCTTGGGAAAATTACAGACTGCATAAGCTTCTGATGACATTGTGCAAGCTGAACTGTCTGTATGGCCAGAGCTCGGGATGGGAAGTGCAGTGAGAAAGATGCATGCAAGCCACAACAGGCTTCCTTTGTGAAGGTTCAGCAGTCAGAAAAGAGCACCTGAAGGGCCTTGGGAGGTGGTTGCAACACGAGCCTGGTGTTTAACCCAAGGAGGTGTTGAAGAGAGGGTGAGGGCTATTAAAGGCATAGGAAGAGCACTGCACAGTGTGCTGGAGGCGGCTGCCATCTCCCTGCGGGATGTGCTGTGAGCCACATTCCTCGCTGGAAGCTGGGCAGTGCTTAAGGCCAGGTTGGATGAAGCCTTGGGCCATTCTATGATTCTATGCTGGGTGTTATCAGGAGATGGAATGAGTTTCTCAAGGGGGTGGTCTTGGTCTCCTCCTCTGCCTCTGCTCCTCTCTCTGTGTTTGATGTGCCTCAAATTCAGCTTTGCAAACTTTCAGCCTTCTTGTGCCCAGGGAAGGCCCAGTGAGGAGGCTGAGGAAGGAGCACATCTGCCCAGGTGCAGGGGAAAGACAAACTGCCACTGGTTCACCTGGGCTGTCCTGTCCTTTGGACCCCCTCCAGAGGAGGGTATCCATGAACCTGAATACGTGATAGCATGAGAACCCTCTTTAACAGACACCACGCTCTTTCTGGGTACTCAGCCCCTCTCTTGTGGCAGATTACTCCAATCTGCGCCCTTGGCAGCCCTGCTTTTAAGGCAACAAGGCTCAGCCAACCTCTGATCTCACACGTGCAGGAGAAAAGCCTTGGAATGCGATCTGCTGAAAGAAAACACAGCCAAACTCGGGGAATTCACCTCAGAATACGGAGTTTGGGGCCTGCCAGCGAAAGAATAACAGAAGCAGAAGGGAAAACGCATGTATTACAATGACAGCTTGTATATTTTATCCCTAATGCAGAAAGACAAATTGCTACATGGGTGAGCAGGAACCAGAATGTGATTAAATCAAAACCCAGTGGGCTCACCTGCTTCCCAGAAGAGACCTGCACAGAGCTCTTCTCTAGGTATTTCTGTCTGTCTGTGTTAAATATAGGTGATATCCTGTTCTGACACTCGTCTGCTCAAGGAGACGCTCTTTCAGGTTGACCTGAATGAGATTTGTTATCTCATGTGAAGGAAAATAAGACTTTGGCTAGCACTGATGAAAACTGTGAAGGGGGATGCTACCTCTGCTGAGCGCAATGGATTTTGGCAGGGTTCACTTTAGATGCATGGTCATGTAACAAAGTACAATTTGGCTGTCAACAAAAGGCTTCCAGTTTCCGCCTGAAGCAATACAAATAGCAGTATATAATAGTATCTAAACCAAACAGATAAACCAAATAACTAGCGCTGCTCGAATGTAACACTGGTGTGAACAGGAGCAGAATCTGGCACAAAACCAGAGAGACAGACATTTCCCTCTGCAGACAAAGAGCATCGTAAAACCCCCATACAACACATAAAATAGCATAATTAAAAAATCAGGATTTAGAGCTCTTTCACTATTCATCATTATGCATAAGGGCAATTCAATAAGGACTATTTAGTGATGTAAGGCTTCTACAATATGAATCATAGAATCCCAGACTGGTTTGGGTTGGAAAGGACCTTAAAGCTCACCCAGTTCCAACCTCCTGCCACAGGCAGGGACTCCTTCCACTGGAGCAGCTTGCTCCAAGCCCCTGTGTCCTACCTGGCCTTGAGCACTGCCAGGGATGGGGCAGCCACAGCTTCTCTGGGCCATCACCCTGTGCCAGCGCCTCAGCACCCTCACAGAGAACAGCTTCTGCCTTAGCTCTAACCTGAACTTGCCCTGTTCCAGTCTGAACTGGACCCCTTGTCCTATTGCTGCAGCCTTTGATGAAGGGCCCCTCTCCAGCACCCAGTGTATGTGCAGAAGGAAGCTGAATTAGACAACTGCAAACCTTGGAAGTCCACTGGAACTAATGTATACATTGGACAGATGCTCTATTTGTGGGAATGGCTATTAACAGAATGAGCCCATGAACCTGAAACTAACATTATCTCACTGCAAAGTC
Organism: Agapornis roseicollis; assembly: GCA_002631895.1. Lineage (NCBI taxonomy): Eukaryota > Metazoa > Chordata > Aves > Psittaciformes > Psittacidae > Agapornis > Agapornis roseicollis. Next base: position 150,219 of record NDXB01005624.1, on the reverse strand, counting down.
AGTGTTTTGCACACTACTGCAGAGGAGGACCATGCAGGTTCCTCTCAAGAAAGATTTTCTCTGACAGCTACAGTAGCTCAGCTGAATAAAACCTGAAGCCTAACCCACATAAGGCAAAGGGAGAAAGCGCAGTAAGTGGGCCCAGTTTCTTGCTGTGTGATGACTCTTGTCTGCTTGATCCCTTACCTGTAGCTCAGTGAATCTCCGTGTTACAGGAGGTGGCAGGGAATATCCCGGGTGCTGCAGGAGGCAGAAGGTGGCACATTTCCCTCGGAGTCAGCCATACCTCCAGAGGTTGGTGGGGTTGCTGATGGCCCCATCTTCCCTCCAGTGCTGACCCAAAGCCTCACTCCAAGCATGGGGACCAGGACCTGGCTCACTGCTGATGCTGGCGGGTGCCCTTCTCCATGCCTGCATCCCTGGAGAGGGTGAGGCTGGGGCTCTCTGCTGCATGAAGCCATGGGATGCTCAATGCTGGTGCACTGGCAAAAGCTCTGATTCACCCGCTGTGGTTTTGTCTGTGAAAAGCTTTTGCTCAAGATGTAAATTACTTTACATCTAAACCACTGTGATTGCCTGCAGTGCCTTCTGCTGCCCTTTCAAAGGAGGAGGAGAAGTGCTTTCTTCAACTGCCCCAGAGGATGGTGATGATGGCTGTTGTTGTTATTATTATCAGTATTCATCATCATCATCATTATTATTACTGTTCTTGTTATTATTTGGTGCTGAACTGGCTTTTAAATAAACAACTGCCAGGCAAGAATTTCCATCTATTATTTTCCACATCCTTCAAGTTTCCTTGGTATTAGCAAAGCAAAGGTTTTGGCCAAAGCTGAAAGAAATCGTGAGGTGCAGTTACCACTGCATCTGTTTGGGTACCGTGAAATAATTCCTCTCCTTTTACATCTGTGCTTGCACGTGTTCCAGAAACAGAGTTAGAGAAATAATCCAGACTTGCACATTGATCCCAAACAGGAATCTAAATGTTTCACATTTGTGAGTACCAGTCTGGTTTTCTGCAGTTGTAATGCTTTGGAGAACAGATCTTTTCCAAGATACACACAGTGCCACGAAGTGTGTGTGTGGAGAAATAGAACAAGCAAGAAAGGATCTGCTTTCTGCATGTGTGGCACAAACAGATGGGTTGGCAGGAGCTTCATGGTGACTTAGTTATAAGTTAAAGCAACAAGTCAGAAATATGGGCTAGGCTGTATTTCAGGTGTTAAGACCTAAGGTTGGGTAGGTTTACCAAGGCTGAGTAAATGGACTCTGCCTGAATCCAGGATTTTACTTAACATCTTAACATTTGAAAATGCACATTATTTATGTTGGAACCAACTTTGTGTTCTTATTGTTACCTGCTGTTCCTTTAACGTACCTCTGTTACATGCCTTAAGAAAGGCATGTTTTGGAGAGAGGGAAAAGTAAACCAGATACTCAGAAGACATTACAGACCTTGCCTCATCATACCGCTCTCTAAACACCTCCCTCTGCGCTTTGTCAATGTCAAGGCAGTGATGGTTACCCATGGAGCTATCTGAGAAGCAGGTAACACACACACAGGAGTCAGATCACGCACTTTTTAAGGCTGGTCTTGGCAGCCCCGTGTGGTTTTGCAGTACTTTATGCAGCCAAACCTGAGCCCTGCCAAGGTGCCACGGGAGGATGAGTAAGGTGAGATGCTGCAATCAATCCCACCCAGGAAGACAAAGTTTCCCATCTCACAGCTAGCTGCCTAGGCACAACCCATCCTGCACTGCTCTGCATGGACACACACTGTGCTCACCTCCTGCTGAGCACAACCAACTCAGGCCAGAGCCCTGGAGCAGAAAAAGGCTTTCAGCACTGGTCTGTAAGTGCTATCACATTATCTAAGGTTGTCAAACAGCACATAGTTCAAGCACTGCTGGGTTGGTACCTGTCTGGAAACTCATAGAATAGTTAGGGTTGGAAAGGATCATCCAGTTCCAACCCCCCTGCCATAAGCAGGGACACCTCACACTGAACCATGCCACCCAAGGCTTTGTCCAACCTGGCCTTGAACACTGTCAGGGATGGAGCACGCACAACCTGCCTGGGCAACCCATTCCAGTGCCTCAGCACCCTCACAGGGAAGGATTCCTTCCTTAGATCCAATCTAAACCTCCCCTGTTTCAGTTTGAACCCATTACCCCTTAGTCCTGTCACTACAGTCCCTACTTGTCTGGGGTCTGTGAATGGGGTCTTGCACCAGTGTAAAAGGTGATGACTGTTAATACCCACCTTCCCTTTGTCTGAGGGCTTGAGAGAAAAGGCTTTGAACAATCATCCCTCAAGGGTTTATTTTCTTAGCCCTTTGGAGGATGGTGCCTTCTGCTGTCCTCCTCTGTTTCCAGAGAGGAAATACACTTGACACACACCATAACCGTGCCTACAAATCTACTTCATAAACCTGTTGTCACTAGACAGGGCTCTTTCAAAATGTAGCAGGAATCAACTCCTCTCTGTGTTTAAGCTTGAGGGATTTTTGTGGTCAATGGGATCTTAGGGGAACTGAAGTTTCCTGGATGTTATTACTGGAATGCTGCAGCTGTGCTTTTAACTCTTAGTGGGCTGGAAGCCCTTTGATTCTGTTCCTCACCAAGTAGCTTTCACATGGGACTAGGTAACCAAGGTGCTGCAGAGCCCTCTGGTTTAAGGATCCAGCAGAGCTCTGAAGTTCAGTACTGAAGAGCTTTGTTGCATTAGATGATGTCTAATAACACCTTGGAGAACTGCATCTTTCCTGCCCAAAGTATCTCAGCTAATAACCAGTAATTCAAGGAAGTGAAGATTTACACTCAGTGTCTGCCTTCTACTAAGGTTTTGGAGGCTGCTGTGCACCAGTGTATTCCTGCATCTGGGAAGTACCACAGGGAGAGGGGTTAGACCAGAAACAATGGTACCATAAATGCACCATTAATTGCATTTAGAGCTCTTCCTTAGTAACCTGAAGCAGGAATAGGAAAATGATCTGAAATGTCATAGAAAGGCATAGAAACAAGAGGTTAGTCTGAACTTAAATGATGTTGGGACATTTCTCCTGTAGTGACTGGCTAATTGGGCTGATACTCTGGTTCTCTCTGACCCCCTTTTGAAGGCTTTTTAGCCTTCCTGTAATACTCAGTCTTTCCCCCCCTTCAGCTAGTCCTTATTCTAACCACTGAGAAGGGGGAAATAAAGCCATTGTAATGGCTCGGGAGCAGGAAGGGAGCAGGAGTTATTCCTAGGGAAAGGTTTGCTGCAGAAGTATGCTTCAGAAGGGAATGTGACAGGGGCAAGGAAGAAAGGGCGCAGGTTTTAACCCTTGTGTACAGAAAGGCTCATTCAAACAGATTCATCTTTTCCTTCCTTGTTCTGTGCTATCCTCACTTGAAGAAGACTCCCCTGTTGTGAAACAGTTCTCACACTGTTTGAATCTAGCCCTTTCCAACAGGGAGAAAGCCTGTTCCTCTGTAATCCGTGAGCCATCAGGGAAGAATGAAAGGGAGTTTCAGAATAGCCTCGACTTAAATAAAAACCATATTTTGGCAATGCGAGGTGAAATGGAAACCCTTGTGCTTGACCATGGTATTGACATGTTCATCAAACCACCCGACAGACTGCAAGTATCCATGAGAATTCAGTGCCAGAAGCAGCAGCAGCCAACCAGATGTGGAACAGACTGTGGCTGAGCCTGTCTGCTCCCAAGCAGGGATGGAGAGAAGCTGCTCCTTGGGGCTGCAATCCATCACTTCCACTCTGGACATCCCCAGCAGCAGAGGCACCAGCATCCCTTCTCCTGGTTTTCTCCTGTTGGGGCACTGGCTGATGGACAGCCCACGTGTAGTGGGAGCACAAGGAATTTCAGGATGGAGAGTGGTGCCACAACGTACTGGTTCTCTGCAATAATTTATTATCATTCAAGAGCATGAAGCTGAGCGTGTTTGCAGGATGAGAGTGTTCCAGCACATTCCTTGATCAGATGTCTATACCTCAGGGAATTGGGCTCCTACTAAGATTTTACACAACACCGATTCAAACTATAAGAGCCACTTCAGACTTGTTTTAACTCATGCGTATTTGTGCCAGCAAACTTGCTTGCTAAGATTCTGCCAGGAAGCAATAGCTAGCCCAGTCCTGAGCAGCCTGAAAATGTCCTCTGGATGTATTTATACAACATCTGCACGCAGGTGCCAAGGCAGAGCTCAGGGCTCACAAGTTCCACCAGCATGGGGTTAATGTACATGATTGCTGTAAACATACTGCGAGCAAACATGCTGAGAAGCCTTCAGAGGAACGCCACAAAGGCCCCATTCTTCACTGTGCTCTCTGCACATAGCAGATGTTGGGAACCGAGAGCGGTGATGCAGATCACCAGGTATCCAAGGCCCACAGTGAATGTGTTATTAATCACTGGCTGCACTTGTTCAGCGCTGAGTAATGATGAAATGCTACAAGAAACACTTCAATCACCCGGTTACAGTAAAATAGAGGCCGATGGCAAGACAAAGGGACTGTCGAGAAGTAATCATTTCTTGAGGCTGTGGTGACATAACAGGCTTAATTCTGAGCAACTAATCATGTGTAATAATGTCATCTAGCTCTGAAACAGCTCATAGCCCCAGCTAGGGCTCTGGGGAAGCTGCCCCATCAGCCAGGCAGTCAGACTCCTCTACCTGCCCCGTGTCTTAAAACCCACAAAGCTGCCAATCCATTTGTATGAGAGCTGTGGCAGGCCATAGAATCACACAATCACAGCATCAACAAGGCTGGGAAAAGACCCTTAAGATCAAGTCCAACCGTTCCCTAGCTCTGCCAAGGCCACCCCTGCCCCATGGCACTGAGGGGGTCTGAATCCTTGCAGGGCCGGTGCCTGCAGCCCTGCCCTGGGCAGCCTGTTCCAATGCCTGAGCACCCTGTGGGGCAGGGATTGTTCCTCAGCTCCATCTAACCCTGCCCTGGGGCAGCTTGAGGCCGGGTCCTCTTGTCCCATCCCTTGTTCCTTGGGAGCAGAGATCGACCCCCACATAGGATGGGTTTGAAAGGTAAAGGGAATGCAAGAAGGACCAGGAGAAAGGGGGAAAAAGAACTCCAGGTGATAATTCTGAGGGGAAAAGCAACCATTTTGAGTAGAAACAGTTTTGTGCTTAAGAGAAGTGTAAACAGTGTTCTGTCAATGTTAGCAAGCACTGAAACTGACTTCAGTGCTGAAACCCAGTCCTACGAACATCCTGTGTTTAAAGGAATCAGAAATGCCCATCTGTCCTAGCACACACTTAAGGAAGGGGGATGTTTGAGCCAAACAATAAAACTAAGCTGGAGAATTGCTATGTGTGAACTGAAGACTCACTCCTGAGCCACTAAAGAGCAGCAGAGGGAACCGTGACACATGGTTTATAGCTAGAGAAAAGGAGTGAGATTCAAGCTGTTTGGCTCTCAGCAGCACCTTCTGCGATGCTGAGCGAGGCCTGTGCTCTCCTTATGGTCTCACTGTCTTGCCCTTCTTAGAATCATAGAATCACCGAATGGTTTGGACTGGAAAGGACCTTAAGATCATCCAGCTCCAACCCCCTGCCATGGGCAGACACCTCACACTCTTGTCTGTTTACACTGAAAGCTCTTCTGTGGGATCAGTATCTTTCAATGTATCTTGTATTCACCTTTTCCTTAACTTTATTTAGCTGCTGCTTGGAATCATTTGCGTTTGATTACTCTTAAAATTGCATAATAATGGAAAATATCCCGATGGACACAAAAGGAGAGAGCTTTCTGGGCCACAGCTGCTGTTCTGCTTCAACCTTTTCCTAAGCACAGAAGTGCTTTGCCCTGTCGCAGACCAGAAGCAACCTTGCACATGTTAGCTGCACATTCCCATGATAAACTGGGATTTACTCACCCTGTAGGCAGCAAGCTGAATCAGAGACAGGGCACAGGGCACACCAGCAGCACTGGGACAGCGTTAATACATGTAGCTGCAAACAGAAGGTTTGGGTCAGGAATGGAGCTGAGCCATCGCACACACGCTGCATCCCTCTCCCTCACACATCGCTGCTCCTCTGGTAGACACAGGCAAGTGTGGGCTCCCCAAGGAGCTGGGCTTTAGAGCTCAGGCACTCCCAGAGCTGCCCCATCACCCCCAGGAGATGCTCTTCTGCACTAATGACCCCACCAGGCTCTGAAGTCTGAGCCTTGGTAATCCCAATATGAATAAAAGGTTGCCCCAGCCCTGCAGATGAGGTGTGGGTGAGGCCCAGGCCAAGGGAGCAAAACCCAGGCTTTCAGGGAGCCTCCTCCCGGCCTGTGAAATCACCCAGCTCTGAAGGAACCCAACGCAAAGGATGCATTTCCCTGCACTCTAAAGGGACAGCTGCGTGTGTGGATTTCATAGTGACTAAAGCGATGCCCTGCTGTACCGCAGAGCTCCTGCTGCTCTTTGCTCTCTGCCCCAGAGCTCTCCTGCACTATCACTGCTTGAGGCGCTTTGGAAAAACACTGTAATGAGGAAATGCTGCTTGCTCACACACAGACTGTCTGCCTGTGGAGGTGGGGGCTGATGTTTTACAGTCACAGCCGGGTTGCTCGCCTCCCGATTTGCAGTGGGAGGTAAGCAGATGCCAGATAACACACTTTCCCCTCTGCATCCAACATCCTTTGTGTTTTGCACAACCTGACCCTGGGCCCCAGTGTGCTGTTTAGACTTTGCCAAAGACACACACAGCTCACAAGAGCTACATCTGCCTTTTGCAAAGCAATCCTCGTGTTTCTTACCTTGAATCCTTGGAATCCTTCGCCTCGCACAGGATCCACGCTGTTTCCTGTAACTTTTGTAACTGCCTTTTTCTTCCTCTCCAGTCGTTCTTATCTGTTGTACCAAAAACTCCCTTTAACTTCAGTCTCACCCCAGTGGGCACATCTGCATAAACGTGGCAACAAACATACTGTAGGAATCTCTACAAGGGAATTGGGGTGCAGAGGGTGATTCGCTTCAGAAGCCATGAGAGATTTGGCACTTCTTTGCAAACGTGTCAACTGTGTCATTCACAAAGCAGTGTTCTGCATGCAGCAAACAGTTAAGCCAAGGAAAATCAGTCCTTAGAATCCCTTCTCCCCTTTGTACTGAAGGCATTCAGTATTAAAATAGATTAAAATGAAAATACAGGTGCATGTGCGTTTGCATCCTCTCTATATGCGTGTTTGCAAGGGCTGCTCAAAGGTTCTTTCAAGTGAGTGTAATTCCAGTTTTCAAACGCTTGCCTCTAAAAGTCAAGCAGTGGTCACCATAAAGTCTATTAAACAGTCTAACAAACTTGTCAGGTGAAAGAAGACAAAAGAAAGACACCCCAGGGCTACGCAATTGTAAGAAATACACCATTTCTGCATCACATTCTGCCTCTTCCTCCGTTATCTATCCTACTATTCCCCCATAAATTGTAAGTGCTAAAAGGCAGTGTCTGCAATGGCCATAATTCATTATATCCTCATATAATGTCCAACAGGGAATATTCTAACACCTTCTCTGGTCATCTTTTTCTGAGCACTGCATAATGAAGACCATGAGGTGAGCTGTTCTCTTTGCAGATTCAAGGCAAGCTTGGAGGCAGAGGAGGTCAGAACCCCCTACTTTGTTCCTGTTGAAAATTCCCTGGGGAAACCTCTTTCCAGAAGACTCAAGTAAAAGGGAAAAGGGGGTTCTTTACAGCTTGACTTTTTAAAGCAGGGCGTTGCGTTATGAAATGACAATGTTCAAACTGAGATGCATTTTGAAAAGGCGAAGCAAAACATCTGGTTTGACTTAATGCCATTGGATTCTGGCATTTGGAAATCTCAAGATTTCCACTTTTGCACTCCCATGGTTTTTTTTTTCAGGAAAACAGGCCCCTCCTTTCCCTCCCCCCCCAACCCCTCAAATCTGGAACATATCGAAAGCAGCATGCAAATATCCTCTTTTCCCCCTGCTTTCCTCCCACCCCCATTTTCCTGCTGGTTTCTAACCATTTCCAGTTGTCTGGAAGATGTGCTGTGAAAACAGAATGGAAAGAAAAATCATGCTATATAATCAGCCCTAAAGAGCATACAGGTGTTTGGGCCTGTGTGTCTGTGAGAAAGACCTTCCCTAATCTTCATCTATCCTCTAGAGATACAGGCTTTGGAATAAAATGCTTCAAGCCATGTGTGTGTCTCTCCTGTGTGTGTTGGTGCAAATGCACCACTGGGCTGAATCTCTTCATAGCTAGACCTTGCACCTAGGAAGCATAACTGCTGTTCGAGGGGATGGTAACTATATCTGTGAAGTAGGAACCATCCACCTGGAGTAGGAACAGCAATGTTTCTTTTCCTTTGTAAAGTACTTTGGCATTGATGGAGGAATCAGAGCCATAGAACATGATTACATGAGATGTTTGCTTTGCAGTTACAGATGCTTGCGATACAGAAGGGTTTAGCACTCATAATAAGAGTGCTAAGGTAAAGAATGAGTGAAAAGCATGGGTCTTTCTAAGGGCTGTTTCTGAAGCAGTCCCATCGTTGTTTTGTATATAGCCCTTTGTTAACCTGTTGCCTTGCATCTGAGAATGACTCCATTTGAAACTATGTGTTGGTTTGGGATGGTCCAAAATCAGCAGCAACCAGCAGTGGTCACTTGGGATCATAACCAGCCTTGGGACCATTTTGGTAGTAATACTCCTGGGCTTTTCACATGTTTTGAGCTATGCTCTGTATCTCCATTACCCATTTTGCTTCCAATAAAGCACTCTTCTGCACTGCACGTTCTTTCAGTATTGAACTCTTCTTGATGAAGAAGGACCAGGGGAGGATGAGCAGAGATTGTGCAGACTGCAGTGCTCCTTCCTCCAGTGGGATGTTGTTTTCCTTACAGTATAGCTGAGATTACCATGACATGGGTTCCAGCCTGTGCTAGCAACTGACAGGCACAGAAGGACAATCTGGTACCTAGCAACTGGTGGACTGAAGAGAGGCATTAGTCATGTTTTCTTTCTTTTCCATGGGTCCACAGGGCTGATAGGGAGGAAAACATGTGTGGCTCACTGTGATAGCCTAAGCTCCTTCCCACTGGTTCTGTTTGTTTGCTTTACTATTAGGTAGACTTCACGGCTGCTTTCAGCTGGGAGTGCTGTTCAGAAGTTAATTGTTTCTTATTCAAAGGGACTTTACTGTGCTGTGACAGCCATTCATGAGCTGTCTAAGATGGATTGGTAGACATGAATGATACCCTGTTCCAGGGCAGTTTGTGTTTTACACTTCAATTCAATGAGTCCATCTTCAATCCACTATTGCATGAGGATTCCTAATGGTATGGGCTGCAAACGCACCCAAGGAAAATACCACCCTAACAGCAGTTGAGTACAGAGTCCTGTGGAAATTGCAGTTTTCCCTGCAAGTCAGTGGCAGTTAGTACTGACTTTTACTGGCTGCAACTTGCCTTTGAAAACCCAAACGCAGCCTGATGCTGGTTGACAGCAGCATCTAAAGCAGAAGTGTCTACTTTGCTGTTTAACAGCTCTGAAATACGACTCTTTCCTCTAAATAACAATTAGATTCCAGCTGTCTCTTGCCCTCTGTCCGCTGAAGTCAATGGCATTCCAGAGAGAGAGGCTGAGGCTGGGATTTTGCCCACAGTTATGATCCACCTTGAAATGTCACCTACTGCACCTGGTGAGTGTCCTTAAAGGCTGCTCTTGAGCATGCTCTGTATTTAATAAGCCTTGCTACAGTAGATAAGGACAAATTAGTCCAGAAAGAGGGGTTAAACCACGCTCCTGTGGTTTTAGGGTTGCACGGTGTAGTTTGTTGTCCTACCGGTATTTCTCCAGTTGTCAGTTCTTCTGTAGATGTATTCCAGGTGAAAAGACTGAATATATTCCACTGCATGTGCATCTCTGGATCTGCATAGGTAATTCTGCTGGGTTAATAGCCTGATGTAGACAAAAGTAGAGTGTTTTCCTGTAATGATCTAGCTGATGGTGAAACAAATGTGGGACAACTGCTCTGCAAAGATTCCAGGGTTTTCCCAAGCCCATTGCCATGGACAGCAATGGCAAGACAAGACAGGTTTAATTTTAGACTGCAAAACACAAAACATGGAATTACATATTTAGCACCTCCTTAACCTTGCTACAGCCGTATACACGCCATTGGTGGAAATGCACGGGCTGATGTATGACACACAGACCGTGGTATATGCTGTGTGTGTTCAATCTTCACAAGATCCGAGTGTCTGCCTTGCAAAAGCCGGAAGTGGGTATTGAGGACGTGGAGAGCCTGTCCTTTGTATTGAGAAGGTGTTTTAAGGTGGAGTGCTTGGAAACCTTGGAAAGCTGCAGCTTGGAATCTCAGGTATGCCTTTTTTGTGCAAATGCTAGCTCCCAGGCTGCGCTAGCAGATTGGGGGGGGGTGTGTTTGTATTGCCCCATTGCAGATTAAACTTTGTGTGTGTATTAAAACTGTGAGAAATGACTAGTTTCTAATGGAATATTCAACCAACTTATTGAAAAATAAACCCCCGGCTTAATTCCAGATAATCTGAAATCATATGGAAAGCTTGTAGCAAATAGCTGCTGAATCACTACTGCAATGAAGAGACCAGAAATCGGATTAGCATTACAATCAGATCATAGAATCATAGAATGGTTCGGGTTGGAAAGGACCTTAAATCACCCAGATCCAACCCGCTGCCGTGGGAAGGGACAACTTCCACTACCTCAAAGCAATCAGCAAGCCTAACTTAACCTGTCCAATGTCTTTGTTTCAATATTGCAAAGTTTAACACCAACCTAGCGTACATTCCGAAGTTGGCTTTACTCTCATCATCCTTTGTGTCAGTGGCTGAATGGAACTCTCCTTGTGGTAAAACCAGGCAGTCCTACAAGGGCTTGTAGAAGCCTGTAGGATCAGAGTCTTAAATCGGCGGTGTTGCATTTCATTTCAGCGACAGCTGAGTGAACAAATCCTAATAATTCAGTTAATTCACTTGGCTTGTAAGCAAGAACCTCGGTATTTCTCAGTTCTTGCTTACTGATAGCTGTTACAGGCTTGGGAGGAGGTGGATGGTCTTTAAAGAGGCAGGGAGAGCTGCAGCTGGTGGTGAGCCCTTGGGCTGGAAACAGCAAAAGTGCTAGGAATGTGTTTGGAAACGGTCAAGTGTTTATTAACATGTCAGTTAACTGGTACTGAAATTTACCTGTTGTATTACCAGCATTGATCCTGAATGTGCAGTTCAGTGAGCACTGGTTAACTACATGCCATTAATAGTTACCAACCGCTTCAATGCTGATATGCTCCAAACCATGTGAGCTGTTTTTTCCCTGTGATGTGGTGCACTTGTTCAGCCAACAGTATAGTATGGTTTGCACTTGATGGAAAAGGCAACGTTTTTGTTCCTTTGCCCTACGTAGTACATCTCCTATCTGTTTTAAATTCACTGTAGGCAGTGATAACTTCCAATGAAAGCCCAATCTCTCTCACATAAAACAAGAAGGGAGAAGACACCAAAGCTAACTTTCTCCCCCTATGGCTCCATTTTCCACTATTCACGAGTGAAAAGAGCTCAGTAATGAAGAGTGCTGCAGAAAACCAGCACGAAAACCAGCACGAAAACCAGCACGAAAACCAGCATGAACACAATAGAAAAAACACTCACGGATTATTAGTGTCATTTCACAAGCGATCACTGACTTAAAAGACCTGTGCACTGATTCTTTAACCCCCTGTGAACTCCTTAGGGGTGCTTTCTAGTCTATGCCATGTAACAGAGAATAAAAGCACTTCCCAAAGCCATCTGCGGAGTTTCCATACATGTCAGTGATAAAGACCTTTGCTGCTCCTGTATTCACCTAAAAACCTTTCCAGCAGCACTACTTGAATAGAAGCAACACAGGAAATTAATAAACCCCATGAAAATCTTTTCAGGGTATATTACTTAAGCTGTGAATCAGATGAGGAACTTGTCTAAACAGATTAACCTCAATGGTACATAGCTTGTACAAATCCGTTATGATGTACACATACCTGAACACAGCCAAAGTGCTTTTGTGCTTTGAAAGGCTCTATTCGAGGCAAAAATCTGCAGGGACAAGTTGGTAAGCAGCCCCTTAGCACCCGGGAGATCGCAAACACCGCACGTGTCCGTGCTGGCTGGCCATAGGCAAAGCCTCCTCTCAAAACAGCCCGTCTGAGAGGGGAAAGCACTCGCTTGCTGCTGCTTCTGATGGAGATTTGCATGATTCAAAGTCCAGACATTTGAAGGAAAGAAAAATGTTTGAATGCCTCGGGAATGAGTCACGACGCAGTTTTGGATCAGTCTCTTGGCACGACAAAGCAGCCATTGTAGAGCGAGGATTTCCTGGTCTCGAAAACGCTACTGAATCATTGGCTTAAAAGAGCAACCTTTCTGCAAAAGCTCTGCCATTAAACAAATGGCTTTTTCAGCTCTCCATTGGAGAGACAGCTTGTTTGTCTGTCAAGCACTCTCAGGAGTATTTACTCTGCATTTTCACTGCTGTAAGTTGCTATTGTCAGGCTGCTTGGAAAGGAGAAAGAAACAGCAAGCAACTCTTCACAGAGGGCAGGCAGAAAGACTTGGAATTTGCTACCTGGAGACCATGACTCTAACCCTCTTAAGTTTCACCCTTAAACCAGCCTGCGTTTCCTTTCAAACACAAGTTAGCAAAAGCAAACAACAATAACCAAGGAAGGAGAACGAATATTGATGAGGTGTTGTTCATATATCTTAAGATAAAGTGGAAAAAATCAGGGATCTTGATGTCCTTTCCCCTAAAATTACCCAGAGGCTGCATGTCATACATTACCTTTGCACTCTGTTTTTACATTTAAGAGCATCCATGTATGGATGCATGCATGAATGCATGGTATGTTCAAAACATTAGCACTGGATAGTTAAATGGGAGCTGCTCAGCCTGGAAAACAGAAGCTGTGTGGAGACCTAAGGGCAGCCTTGCAGTATCTGAAGGGGGCTACAGGGATGCTGGAGAGGGGCTCTTCATCAGGGACTGCAGCGACAGGACAAGGGGTGCTGGGTTCAGACTGGAACAGGGCAAGTTCAGGTTAGATCTAAGGCAGAAGCTGTTCCCTGTTAGTTACCTGTTTGTTCTTGATACTCTTATGCTGCTTAATTACACCTTTTCTTTTTCACTTCTATGATCTGCCTTTATATATTGAGCATCAAATAATTATTTATTTGTGCCACAGGAAATCAGTCTTATGGGGTCAAGACCTAGGCTTTGGGGGAATCTGAGTTGCAAGTGCACTCATAGCTGTCAGCAGAGATTTACTGCCTCATTGCAAGACATGAGGCGGCTGAACATTGCTTCTAGAGTAAGAAAATACTGAGCAGCATCTGAACCTTGAAAGGTCATGGCAGAGAGTTGTGCTTGCTATCTACAAACAGTAGGTATCATACAGCTGCATCTAAGTGTTTCCCAGTTTGGACTAATTTCCAGCTTCCAGACTATGGGAAAACTAGCTTTGAGATCTCCATGTCTCGCTGTGTATTTTTGGTTCAGTGTCTTCATAGACCACCTTTTCAAACACACAGGAGACAGTGAGCAAGTCATGTTTACTTCAGCTCACACTTTCAGTTGTAAAAAAGGTCTGTACCACAAACTCAGGCATTTTAATAAGGACAATGTTGTCATTTCATTGCAAAGTTAATTGGTGAGGCAAGGAAGAAGAGGAGAAATGTTTGTTCCTGCCGCGATTTCAGTATATATTACATTCATGCATGCAAAGATTTCAAGTATGATGCCTTCTTCCTTTCCTACATCAAAGGAAGAATATTCAAGGCAAAGCCAGGACATGTAAGATTGTCTTTAAATCAATGCAAACATGAATCAAAAGTATTTCATCTTTTCCTCCCCAGACTGTTATCATTCTGAGTGTCTGAAGGGTGTGGAGAAGCCATAGCAGTTCTTCACAAAGGGAAAAGAAATATGCCTTTAATCCAGGCCCAGTGACATTCTGTATCCAAAGCAACCTTGTGTTTACTTTATCTTGTCCCTGCAGTACTGGTAGGCATGGACAGAGCTCAGGGATCTTAAGGTCCTTTCCAACCCAAACCGTTCTATGGTTCTATGCAGTCAGAACAACAGGATTCACCCTGGGCCAAGCGCTAGGCACAGCTCGTGCTCCCTGCCAGTACTGATGCTGGCAGTGCTCTTTGGAAGCCAGTGTGGTTTACTCCGTGTTTATCCTTCTGCACATAAAAGCAGTAGGCACTGGAGTTGTTTTCAGTGAAGGTGCAATATAGTATTTCATGCTCTGGTTTTTTAAAAAGCATTCTCCTTGTTTATTTTCTGTTTCCCATTTGCCCGAGCTCTGCCTTTTTCACTGCGTTTTTCCTGAACTTTTCTTTCTCCTACTCTTTCCCATTGCATCCTTTAACTAAAGCTTCATTTGCTTTTGAGTGTTTCAGTTTGCTCTCCTTACCTTGGTCGTTGTGTTTCGCTGTTGCCAAACCTTACCATTCTGGGGCAGAGTTAGCTGTGGGTTTTATTCACATAAAGACTCTGCCTTCAGTTTGGTTTTGATTCAGCTGGATATGATTAAGTAACTGTGGGCTTTAATAGAGGAATCTTGGAAATAAGGGCAAATTGTTAGGATGTGAAATTCATGTATTTATTAACATTTCTTTTGCTTACTAGGCATTTTCTCCATCCACGGTACTTGAAATACATGGATTTATAATGCTGTGTTGACAACCCTGAACCTCACAGTCACCTTTTTCTAGAGCTCCAATCTGTCCTTTTCAAACAGCAATATTATCCTCATATGTTCAGACTGGCTCCTGGGAGAGATGAATGAGCACCTTCCACCCTTTCCGAATCCAGCTTCCCTCCTGCAGCACTCTGACATTCCTAAGTTGCCTGGCAGATATTAGAGTATTCCAGAGATGATAAAATAGAAAGGCTCCTAATGAGCATGGTCGAATTTCCATGGTAATTCTTACAAAATAATAGACTTCTGGGCCTTCAAATTGCTCCTGTGATATGAGTCTACATCCCCTGGGGCTCCGTTAATCAGGACATTTGGTGCTGCATATTACAAAAGCCATTCAAAGGCCTCTTTTGTTGCTTCAAGAGAGAGAACAGCACTTCCAGTGTGTTGCTGCTTCAAGAAACATTTGAAAGCTTTTCTAGCCAAGTTCTCCAAGCTTACTATACTAATAAGGTGTATGTAGGATATTAAAGAAAACAGGCAGAAGATGGTGTTGAGCCATACTACCATTGGTTTTCTGTTATATGGCTAAACCCCCTCAAACAGCATAGTGAATTTTAATGCTGCAAGTGTCCTGCTCACCACTCAGCTATCATAGGGTCCCAAGTGCACTTTCGCCTTCCAGAGAGTGCTTTTGAGTCCAGCATCGTGTCTGCACAAGTCATGCGTCCTGATCCTTGTTCCAGCTTTTGTCTCCTGCATCAGCTGGATTGTTCCCAGGTGATGCTCATTGGTTTGTTGATCTTTCCTCGTAAATATTTTCTTTCCCTATGCTGTTATTCAGCAATGTTATGACAGAAAAACCAGATTGGTTTTGCCTGACCCCCCCCGTTCCTGATGCATATTACAAAGTTGAACAGCACTGGGGAGTCAGGGGAATGATTGTTTAAATGCTGACACAATCACTGCAGTTTGCTTTGGAAATAAACCCCTGAGAAGGAGGCTGTAAGGAAAACCTTTCTTGATGCTGCATATAGCTTCTACAAAACTTGACCTTGTATTTCCTGCAACACCCGACCTTTCCTTGTGCTTTAGAGCAAACTTGTGAAGTGAGCTTGCCTGATCTGCTGGCAAATTCCAAACCCAAGAAATCATACAGAAAAGGCAAATAAATTTGGGTTGTTGCCCTAATTTCTGTCAGGGCTCTGCACACTATTTCCCATGAGATGAAATGGACACGACAGAAGAATGAAGTGCATGCTTCCCTCCAACAGTTCTGCCAAACCTCCGCTGCCCAGGGCACGAAGGCTGAGTGGGCAGCCCTAAGGTCTGCACTATCCATCCTGATGGGGAAACAAAACACTGCAGGGATGGGAAGGGTAGATGAAGCCACATGGAAGTTTTTAAGGTAAATGATTGAGCAATGCAGGGTGAGCTAAAGTACTGCCCATTGCCTTGGAGTGAACTACTTCTCATCCACAGATATTGCATCTTTTGCTTGACCTTGAGGGACCACAGAGTGTTCTTAAGCATGATTTCCAAGCCTTTCTTAATCAACAGAAAAGAAACTGTGTTCCTTGGACTGTATCCTTTGCTGCAATGTACTTGAGGCTAAATGATGCTTTGAGTTTACAACGAGCACTTTGACAGTCCAAAAAGATGAATTAGTCATTCTGCATTAACTCAGTTTCTAGGGGAGTGGGAAAATGCGCTATCTTTTCTTATGCTATGGGAAAATATGCCTACACTGTCCACATGATAGGAAAAGAATTCATTTTCCAAGGCACTTGTCCAAAGCACTGAATGAACTTGGAAAAATCACTGCAAGGTTTGCAAAGACAAGGTGAGTCACCTGGAGCTTCTGACTATTAAATCCATGCTGGGATGAGGACTTCTCTTTGAACACTTTCTCTCTGGATTATATGGTCATCTTTGGCTTAGGCAAATCCCTTTATTAAACCTGAGAAAACTGTTTTGTGAACTGATTACTACAGCCACTTGTGAGACTCCGGTGCGATGGCACAGGACATGAACTGCGGTTGCCCCGATGTGCTAGATGTGCTGTAGAGGATCCATAACCATCTCACAGTGGGCAGAATGGAGAGGTTATACAACCGCTTGACCAGCCTGGGAATGTATCACTGTATTTGCGCCTTGGTGGGATTTAACTATACCCAGGAAGGCTGGATGTTGCCTTCGTGACATGCATGGGGCCTGACGGGCAGGTCTCTGAAGTTTTCATACAATCCTGCTTTACACAGAAGGTGAGCAAACAGGAAAACCAAGCAAGTGATGTCCTTTCCCCGACTCTGATGCACCAACAATCTAAACTTCCCAGGACATTTGATTTAGCCTTTATCTGAGCATTCCCCCTTGGATAAGACTAAAAGATTTGGTTCTAACTCGGTCCTAGAGAAGGCTGAAATTGCCTTGCTTTTGATAACACATTTCCTAGAGAAAACAATGTGGAAAAACGGACATGTGGAATGTTTCCTGGAATCCTCTCTGCTCTTTTAACTGTTTAGACTGCACCTCACTGTCACAACAGAAACGAAAACGCTAGAAGAAAAGGAGCACCCACAAGCTGAGGGGCTTATATTTGCTTTGAACAGAAAGCCTGCCATTTGAGGGGCTTGATGTCTTTGACCTACCAATGCCTCTGACAAACACAATGAATCTTAGCCATCTGTTTCCAGTTCTCTGGCACAAGTGCGAGTTTCTTGTAGTTTAATCTTTGATTAAGCTAAGAAGGGAAATGAATAATTTAATTAACTTGCATTCCTATTTGGAAGATTGATTCTCAGGATTAGAAGCTGTCCCAGGTCACAGTGTAGATGAACCCTGTGTCCTCAGTCTAATCCCCAGTGGCTGCCTGCATCACGAAGGATGTGCATCATCTGGTACCACTGCTGCCATTACAGCAGAGCAAGGAACAAGGCTAGGAAAGCTTTGAGAGCAAAATATGCTCAGGGCTGCATGGGATGCTCAAAGATAACTTGCTCGCAGTTCAGCCTGGCTCTAGCAGAGCAGCATTACTTCTCTTTCTCAAGCTCACTCGATTTTTAGCTAAATTGGAGAATAAGATTTCCTCTTTCTTTCCTTGTAACCTTTCTGCTGCTGGAACAGTGCAGAGTTGTCTCAGATAACCACGTCCACGAGAGAAATGCTGTGCATGCCAAAACCCCCGCTCCAAAAGGAAATGATTTGAGATTCCTCTAGAGATAGCGCTGATAATTTAAAACATAGCTGGATCTGCTCACTCTCGCTGCAAGGTAACTGCCAATGGTCTCTAGGCCATGGATAAACCTTTGGGCATTACAGCGTTTTCTTCTTCCGAGCACATGATGGAAGGATTCCTCTGGAAACCCTCCAGATCACTCCAACACTGCCATTTCCCCAGCTCCCAGGGCAAGAGCAGCACAAAACCGGTTTAATCTTTCCAGGTAACAGTTACACAACTTGAGATTTGATGAACCTGCATTCCTTCCAGCCACGAGGACCGTTCCATGAGACCGGGGAGAGGGCTGCAAACGTTCATCAAGGCTGCTCAAAAATTCCTCCTGCGTTCCTGGAGCAGTAACTCGGATGAACAGATGAAGAATGCCACCTACAGTTAAGGTCAGGAATCTTGGTCTGTGACCAGAAAATGAGTGAAGAGTTGCTAAGTCAGAGCAAGTGCAGCGCACCGAGCAGGGCAGTGAATTGCTGAAGCTGGACTGTATGGCTATAAATAAAATGACAACGTTTAGAAAGTGACGGCCCCAGAGGCAGGGGCATTCAACTCATCTCTCCCTTCAAAAGCAGATGAAACCTTATTCTGTGAGCAGATATGACACTGAAAAACACAGTACTCAGCATGAGTCTGCATGAAACTTTACAGCAAGGATGAGAAGCTGAAATACCAAGAGGTGCTTTGCAGCCTTTTCCACCATCACACTACAATGCAGTAGAAGACAGTAAAGACGAATGGAATGTAAGCTGAATGAAGGATGGTAGGAAGGGAGGAATTCTTTTCCTAGCCAAGGAATTATTAGACTATGCAAGGTGTCTTCCACAAAGCATTCAAAGCTTTGAGACACTTTGCAATAGTGACAATAGCTGAAAGCACACGTTTGGGTGTTGAGGCTGTGGAGGTTATAAGAGACACCAGAGGCAAGTGAAAGCTAAGGTGTTTTACTCATCTCTCTCGCCTGTTACGAAGAGCTCCTGGAAGGAGAGCAGCCCTGCTGGCTGCTTCAGTTTGATTGCCCAAGCACAGGGGGGGTGATTTGGTTGTTCAGACACTGATTTCTTGCCCTTCTGACACTGTCCAGCTCCCAGCCCGCTGCGACTCTGCCATGCTTTCCAGGAAGAATGATGGCTATGTTGCTCCAAGAAGATGGATCACACAGAGAGGATCCAAGACTCTGCTCTGGCCAACTGAACAGTGTCTGAAGTCCTGGTCCATAGGATAACTTCCAACTTTTGACAGCAAAACAGAGGTTGCACAAACAACAGTCCCTCAAATTCCAAAGCTGACCAAGCTACAGGCATTATTAAAGTGACAGACCTTGTTTGATACACTAGCACCAGGTTGATGCTGCCTTTCCAAAACAGCTGAGGTTAATGTAATTGCAATTTTACACTCCACTTGGGTCATTACTTTAACTAATGGCAAACTACATCTTCTCTCCCAGTTGTGTGGAGAACTGCACCTTCCTTGAGCACAGTTAAATACACTTAGCTTGGCATTGTAGCGACAGGACAAGGAGTAACGGGTTCAGACTGGAACAGGGCAAGTTCAGGTTAGATCTAAGGCAGAAGCTGTGCCCTGTGAGGGTGCTGAGGCGCTGGCACAGGGTGATGGCCCAGAGAAGCTGTGGCTGCCCCATCCCTGGCAGTGCTCAAGGCCAGGTTGGACACAGGGGCTTGGAGTAAGCTGCTCCAGTGGAAGGGGTCCCTGCCTGTGGCAGGGGTTGGAGCTGGGTGAGCTTGAAGGTCCCTTCCAACCCAGACAACTCTATGGTTCTATGATTCCTGCAGCTTCCAGCCGAATCCCCTCTGGGCCTGCAATGATGGATCCCTGTCCACCAAAGACTATCCTGGCCTGGGGCTGAATGACAGGGTGCTAATCAGGACTCAGACATTATCTCCTGGCCTTGGCTGGGGCAACCTGATTTACTTCCCTTTCTCTAAGATAGAGAAAGGAATCCTGCTGTGAGAACATCCTGAGGTTTCAGGTTTATATAGGGAAATGCCTAAGAACAAGGAAGCATAATGTAACGATTTAACAGACTTCCCCGTAGCCCATAACTCTGTGAGTTTTAAATAACTGAAACTATAATAAACCCAAGACATTATGCATAAAGGAAAAATAGTAATGATGTTTTTTGGTCATTCATACTTTTTGTGAGAGGGCCTGCAGTGACTGGGTGGTGAGCAGCACTTTGCCATTGGTTTCGTTGCCATGGGTCAAGGAACCAGTGCAGAGAGCTGGCTTCCTGGCGTGCTTCAAAAGGTTGGCTTTCTGTAATGTGGGTGTTGCTAAAGCAGCTCTTTTCTCTGTGTGTCTTTACATGAGAACACTACTGCAGGACATGCAGTGCTCTCGGGCTTACCAAAGCTCCTTAGCAGTTGTGACTTTGTTTCTAAGGCTCCATTTTCTGGACTCCTGGCATTACATTTCTTTCTCTGTTTCTTTTACTCCACCAGAAAAGCTCACATTGAATGTCTCTAGGGGAAAGATGGAAATAACACCAACAGTTTCAAGATCAAGGGCAAACAGAGCCCAAGATGTACTTCATAGTTTGACACCAAAATGCTCCTGAGCAGAGCTTGCCCAAAGCACAGATTTGTAATGCTGGTTTGACTACCAGTCCCACAGAGAAACTGAGAAAAGCCATGCATTTGCTCCCTTTGTAATACGAGGGAAGAGATAGGACAAAACCCAAGGCTGCCTAAATACAAAGAGGCAAGGAAATAAGCTTCTGTTGTAAACTGGGCCCCTCTTGCTGGCCGGTATTTGTTGCCTGCCAAGCTGCAGGTGGACAGGCAGCTGTCTGTCTGCCCATCCATTACTTACAGTACTCCAGTCACACGCCAAAGTGAAGCCCCTTGCGTTCACAATCTCATCCGAGTCCTCAGGAGCTGCAGCAGAAGCGTGAACCGTGAGAATGACTTCACTGCAAGCCGAGATATTCCTGTAGCCGGGTCTGGCGCCTGCTTCCCTCACTGCAAGAACGAAGAGGAGAAAAGGTGACCTCAGCAGCGCTCGCAGTGCCTCCCCTCCCAACTGCAGGGCTGGTTTGTCTGCGACCCTGTCCCCCCTCCCCCCGAGCAATGCAATTTCCTCCCTCAAAAAGCCAACCTTGCTCACAGCTGCTTGCATGAGACAGGCTTCGGGAAGGAGCTGCCTGAAGTGGGGCTCCCTGGAAGCTCGAGGAGCCCAGCGTTCCCCACCATGCTGTCAGCGCGGCTGTGCCTGTGTTGTCTTGACGAGAACAGAGCCACTTTTCAGTGGGCAATTCCAATGCGAAAGCATCAGGATTTTACCTCTCCCACTTCTACATCTCAAAATCTGTGCTTGGCTTTAAGCAAAGCGAAGGATTCTGGGGGAAGGTAACACCATCTCAGGGACTTCTTTGTCCTATTGCAAGCAAGCAGCAAAACACCCATGCTCCGGAAGTCAGTCTGAAAACAGGCACTAAAGATTGCTCTGTGGTTCTTGAGAAGGGGAGAGAGCAGAGGGCTGCTGGAACAGGGAGAAAACCAGCCCTGCCTTTTGGCTAAACCTGAGGTTGTCATCAGAGATAGGTGTTTATGGCTGATGAAGGGAAAGAAGAGCATAGAGTTATCGATAATAGCACAGGAAATACAGGTTAACATTTCTTATACTGATTCTTACCCCGTGTCAGTTTTCCTTCAGGCAGGGTTGTGGTCTAACAGGTATGAGAAGGTACCTTCAAGGGCTACTTCTCTAAGTGAAATTATTCTCTTGTTTGATTTGGTTTTGGTTGGTTGGGTTTAGAACCGGTGCTCATTATTCCCAAACCTTTTGACCTGGTGAATGAATGCATTCAGCTTGGATGGCCACAACCCTCTTCTGAAAAGCAGGGAGCTTACACAGAGAAAAAGAAGGGTTTAATGTGGAAGTGATTAGTATAAGAGCATAGGAGCACTCATGTCTTCAGGAAACCATGTGGCCATCTGCATTTCCATCCCCTCTAACACATTCATTGCTGGAGCCTAGAATCTGTCAACAGCAGAAATCAACCCCCTGCCCGTATCACCAAGGTCAAGTTTATTATGCCATCAAGGTGGAGCTCAGCTATCCCTGCTGTCATGCTGCTTTAAATAAGCAAATAGATGAAGCTAATTTAAATATCATCTGGTTTGGGAGAGGACTGTGTTCTGTGCTCATTTCTATCACATGGAATTTGGGTTGGATTGGAAAATGTGGGGAATTCTTTCAGTGAGGCAGAAGTGAAGGGGAGTGAAAATTGATCCTGAGCTTTCATATAACACATCAAAGCTTTGGCATGCTTATTTGCTTTAGGAGCATGTAACTCTATCTCCTAATGTGAGCTCATTTCATCCGCATGACAGAGAGCAAGTATTCTGCCGGACAGCTAGGCATTGTCTTTTGGATGCAATGAGCCCAAAGTGGCGTGACAGACATACCCCAACTGCTGGCTTTGCTTATTCTTTCCCTAGAAGAGAGAGTGGGCCAGGTACCCGTCTCATGGTGAGACTGTATGAGAAGAATGCTACAATTCAAACAGGGATAAAGCTACTGCCATTTCAGGAAGACAGCTCCAGTACAGCTCCTACTCCCCTCTGCCTTCTCAAAACTGCTGTAATTCTTCCCCCATTCCCTAAGAGCTCTCCCAAATGCCAGGCGGATGTGCATGCCTGACCTACAAGATGCTGCTCTTCTGAACTCGGGAACAGCTTTGATTTCTTTCTCATTTTCGGCGGATCAGTTCCCAACATTCCTGCTAGGCAGATGGAAAACTTTCCATGCCTGTTTAGAAACACTGTGAAACAACAGAACTAAGGAAAAGAGAAACGGTATGATTCTATTTTACCAATTCATTTACACGGCAGACCTGCCTTTAAATGATCCAGATCAAAGCCTGTGATGACGGTTTGGTTCTCCATGCTTTTTTTCCCCTTCAATTTCAGTTGAAAAATACCTTTAACCACCTTCATCCTGTTGTTCTTGGCCTCTGGTGAGCAATTCTGTCCCTCTTGGCTGCTTATATATCTCAGATGCTCGTGGTAAGGTCTGACGGCAGATCCTCGGTACAGTTAACTATTTATATTGAAGGGTAATGAGTCCACAACCCTGGGCCCGGGTGGGAGACCTCAACCCCTGCCCATCCTCTGATTTGTAGCTAAAAAAGGTTTACAAACCAGAAGGTATCCAGCAAAGTTGCACAGTGACTCACTAAGGATGACTTGATGAAGACAAGGGGAGAGGCATTTCACTCAAACAGGAATGGAGGTTTAATGTCCTGTTCTGAGAGCTGGTGGGTGAGGGATTCCAGCTGGGATCTCCCACAGTTTACCCGATTGCTTCTCACCAGGGTGTATGTGGTGTTCACTGGCTATTCTTACAATAATAAGCATAATTGGTGGGAGATGCCCAAAGTGTTTGGACATGTAACATGGCTTTAGCAAGCTTAAAGTCTTGGGCCTCAGGTTGGACATTGCAGCCAGAAACAGAAGCTGGTGCTGAGAGAATGAGGGTACCTGTAGAGTCTGGGAAGCAGAAGAATCAGTAACGTGGGACTTGGGCACCTGAACTCAAAGCCACATGGCTGAGTGCCCATAGTGACTACTGCAGCTATTCCATGGCAGTGACACTCTCCTCCCCATCAACAAGCCCAAATGTGCCATGCTGTGTTCAGTGCCTGGCCACTTCCAAAAGCCTGGAATAGGGAAAGCTCGCCATAAGCACGGATAACAAGTATAACAACAGGCTGGGGAGAGCTGAGCGGGTGGATGCACAGTGATGCAAGCTTCAGTTTTGTTTTCATTGCACATCTTCAGCTGTGGCCCGTGCCAGAAGTACCAGGAATTGGTATGAGTGAATCTGCTGCTGCAGACATCTGTGCTCAGCAGAGCTTCCCATAGGAACGGCCTCAATTAGCACCTGGGCAGCCCCAAAGAGTGAGCAATCAGCAGTGCAGCAGCTGGGCTCTGTGGGGCTGCCCCATGGCTTACATGGGGCTCTGGGAGGCAGGGCACACACCAGCTGCCTGCCTCTCAGCCCCAAGCTACTGGTGCTTGCTGTGGGAAAGGCTCCAGCTGCATCCAGGCATGCACACAGCACAACTGCCTGCCTGGGTTATTCATCACTTGCTAATGTGTGTGTGTGTGTGTCTTAAAATGGTACCAAAATTAAAGACAATGACTGATTAGAAAAGGATTTTCTTTGTCCCTAATGGGCCTTGTGGAAGAAAACACCCCTGAATAATTTATCAA
Source organism: Agapornis roseicollis (assembly GCA_002631895.1). NCBI lineage: Eukaryota > Metazoa > Chordata > Aves > Psittaciformes > Psittacidae > Agapornis > Agapornis roseicollis. Next base: position 126,063 of record NDXB01005624.1, on the reverse strand, counting down.
CTGGCTAATGGCTGGAGGGAGCTGTTATCATGCTGAAGCAATGGTGCTACATTAATCCCTGATATACACTATGGAATTGCAGGGAGTAAATTTGCCCACTCAATCTGTTTCAGGCATTTTTAACTGTTTCAGCACCAAAGGGGCAGTGAGTAGGTAGCAGCAATAGGTAAGAGTTTGAAGGGCTCTCCAGACTGTTCCACGCAAGTGAGGGTGTTCATCATTTGTGATGTTGGAGCTACAGCTGATACAAGAAAACCCTGCAGGTAGTCCTTTACTTCACATAAATCTCGGTCTGAATGAATAAATAACCAATAAATCTACAAATGCAACCAAGAAACTGCCCATGGTGTTGAAGTGTAGTCCTTTCCTCTTGAATTATATCCTAATTACTTCTTGCCATCTCCCTTTCAAGCACAGGGAATGCAACTTGCCATCTATCAGAAACTGCTCCTTTTCTTGCTCGTAAAGTTCCAAGGGAAGATACAGTGATAGGCTACAAGGAAACGAAGTAAGAAGCAAAACCTCTTCTTGATTGTTATCCCCTCAAGATCCCAGCCCAAATCTTGTGGGTTTGGGTTGGGTCTTTTTTAATGAAGGAAAAAAAATGCTTTTGAACAAAATGAAGGACCCTAAGAGAAAAGCGTTGAGTCCATTCTCCTGCTGCTCTTCCCTGGGGTAAGGAAAGGAGAGAGGCAGGACTCAGGGTGGAAAATGGGGATCTGACCACACAAAAGAAATGGCAACAGCAAAGAGAGCTCTTTTCCTAGGAGGGCAACAGTGAGAAGTCTAAATGGGGCTTGCAGTGATAGGCACCGAATGCACAGGAACTTCAAATCTACAACCAACTTCCTGGCAGCCTGTTCTTAGTAAATACAAAAGTCACAGCATGGGGGGGGAAGAGAGGCCAAGCTTCATCTTCTGGGTACCTGGGGTGTTTCCACCACTCCTGCATCACTTGTGTCCTGAAGCATCGCCATAGATGGAGTACAATGAGCTGAGTGAGCACTCTGGGAGGTGATGGATGCCTCTGCTGCAAGCCTGATTATCAGCATGGAGGTGGTACAGCTGCCTCAGAAGAGAGGCCAAACTCAGTGCAAAGCCACTGCTGTGCTGCAGAGGGCTTCAAGCACCCCAGAACCCCTATTTATGGGCTCAGAGCTGACGCTCAGCACCTAAAGGCAGTGTGACAGAGCAGGGCTGGCTCACCAAGCAGCTCCCCCCGACCCCTTCCAGTTTACAAGGACACGAAACGCCTCAAACCCACCAGTTTCCAAGCCGAAGAACCAGGCATTTACAACGTGCGTTTCCCCATGGACGCTCATTCTCCACCCCATAAACCCTGGGGCGCGTCAGGGTCGCTTCCCTCGCAGGAGCCCTTCCTTGCTCGGAGGTACGAGCGGGTACAACAGCTGTGCGGCTGTAACACATTCATACCCCTCTAAAACACCACAAGTGTGATTTAAACAGACACCCCATCGACTTCTGCCTCTGCTCTTAGGGGGAAAACCTCGGGTTTCAGCTCCCCGGCTGAACCGGCACCTCCGGCTTTGCACCCCTCCTGAGGGAGCAACCCCACTGCTCCCGTCCTGCCCTTGCTCCCTGTTCGCATTCAGGCACCGCGCAGGAGCCCGCAGCCCTGCAGTACCTTGTTTGCCCAAGGAAGGAGGCAGGCGAGGGGCAGCCGCGGCCTCCGGAGCCCTCAACGGCTCGGGGCGGCTGCGGGGCGCCCATGGCCGCTCCCTCACACCCGGGCCCCGGCGCCTCTCACCTGGCTCCGCCGTCCCTCGCGCACACGCTCAGCCTCGGCGCGGTGCTGCCCCCTGACGGCCACTGGCGGGATCGGCCGCTAGGACCCGGCTGCGATGGGTGCTGAGTCGCGCTCCTAATGGGAACAAGGCGCTTTTCCTTTCGGGACAGGCCGCTCCGCATCGGTGCTTTATTGGTGATTTGAGGTATAAAAAGGCACCTGGAGGCGCTTAAGAGGCGGCTGCGCGGGATTCGTGAAGCTGAGCAGAGCCCAGTGCAAGGTTCTGGGTTAGGGCAGTCCCGGGTACAGGTTATGCAGAGCAGTGATTTAGCGCAGCCCGAGGAAGGAGACTTGCGGGTGTTGGCTGGTGAGAAACCGGACGTGAGCCGCTTCAGTGCCCAGAAACCACTGTTATAAATGATTTTATCCAAACAGGATCTTAAATAAAATAACAAATTTATGAAGCAAATAAAGGCAAGCAAACAGCGCTGGGTGCATGGGGAGTCTCTGCTCTACCAACACACACATACACACACACCCCCCAAACCCTGTGTCCGGTTTATAGTCACCAGATGGTTCTGGAAAAGCCCATCCCAGTGATTTCTACCTTCTCAAAGCCTAACATTCCTGAGATTCCTTCACTTACAATCCCATTGTTCAATCAACCCCACTCTTCAATCCCACCTTTTTCTTGTCCTATTGCAAATTCTTTTGCAACTGAGTTATTTAACTTTTATTTAAAGTTTCCTGAAGTATTTCCCTGTTTCTACTTGATGCTTAATTTTGTTTTCTTCATAAACGTTTTTATACACAATACCAATAGTGAAAGCAGTAACAGAATTGGTACAGATAAAAAGCAAAAACTATGTTCATGTTCTGTCAAAAACTCCATGTTTTAAGAGGGTTATATCTTATTACTTCACATTGACACGAATCACATATTTCACACCACCTTCGTGTTGGGCTGCATCAATAGCAGCGTGAGCAGCAGGCGGAAGGAGGTGATCCTCTGTGTGCGTTTATCACTGCTGTCCTCTGATGGTGTGGGTCCCTGAGCGAGCTGTCCTGGCAGCGGCGGCAGCGCTGCTGTGCTCTCAGGGACCCACTGGTCTGGGTTCCACTCAGACCTGCACTGAGCTTCTATCTTGCTTGAAATCATCCTCCCCAGAAATGCATCTATCTTCATGCTAAGACAAATAGCAAGGGGTGGGGAACTCACTGCTTCCTTGGAAGTTTTGCCACAGCAGTTAATCACCATCACAGTTAAAATGCGTGCCTGCAATCTCGTTTGGCTTTGGCCTGGCTGCGGTGGCTGTTTACAGGTCTTAATCATTCTGTCCTTTAAAGTGAAGAGCCCTTAGTCACTGGTGTTGTCTTTTCTGATGGTTTTTATGTGGCAATCAGCCTGTCTTTTTTGCTTGATAACCTGCACGGATTGAGCGCACCAGCTCTCACTCATTCAGTCACAGCCAAAGATTTGTAAAGAAATCAGCCCCCTCCCTTATGCAGGGTGAAAAGTCAGATGATAATGTGATTGCAGCTCAAATACCTGCCTAGATAACTGCCTGATAACGCAGCACTGTTGGTTTCAGCCAGAGCTGACTTGTTGGTTTCAGCAGTACTCTCTGGCACTAGCTGTGTTCTAATTACACGTTGGCTTGTGCCTGGAGTCCAGGCTCTCCCCCCATCCTCCTTCCTCTTCTTGGCTCATGCTTTGGCTTGGCCGCAGGCAAATCAACTCTGTTGTCTCAGGCAGGAAGAATGGGGAGTAGTTTGACCTTGAACCGTTCCCCCCAGGCAGTACGAACTCAAGGCAGGTTGTTGATGGCTTGAGACCACCTTTGGCTGTGGCTGATGAAGACAGATGACTTCAGTGTGAAGCCATCTCCTAGCCAGGCAGTTTCCTGAGCTGTTTCAGGGCTATTTACTGGGGCCATCTCTTTCCACAAGAATTTCCAAAGTTTAGGTACTCCCTTCTACACAGGAAAAATGCAGCGGAGCAGGAGAGAAAAGCTGTGCTTTCCTAGCTGCCTTATGCTTCCTGCTCTGCTGCTTGCTGTATCCTGACAGAGTTCTCTCACTCTGGCATTTCAGCAAAACATAGGAAGTAATCTTTATTTTTCCATAATACTCTCTAAATGTATAGTAATATCAATTTTTATAAGATCATTTGTAGCATCCCTGTGATTAACATCAATACTTTACATTTTCTGGTATCCTATACCCTCATACAGATGATCTATAGATTGCTCTCCCACTAGACAGTACTCCATGCCTACCAGTTGGCTAATAACTCTTCAGACTGTGCATAAAATTCATATGCTTGATAGAATTGCAGGTCCAGCTTCTGATTATGTGAAAGTCAGGGACAAAATCTAAAGCTCTTGTGTATGTGGGCTCAACCACGGGGAACAGGCAAAAGAGATTGTAAAGGGCTGCTGTGCAGCTCTTACATGAAGATGGGTAGGAGGGGTCCTGTGTTTGCTGGGTACACAGCAGCTGCATCCTGATGCTGGGGACCAGGCACTGAGCAGAACAGGAGCCTGTTGCTTGGTCTTCCCAGTTTAACCCTACTTTTCCGCTAAGGAGATGGGGATCATGATGGAAGCAGCCAGCATTGCAGATGAGGTGTGCCACAGGTAGAAGCAGAGCGCCAGTTAGTGGTAAACTTGCTTTACTGGGGCACAGTTTGGGAGCAGCAGCAAGTCCCCTAAGGGCTGAGAGGGGTGCAGAGCAGTGGCAGGAAACTGATTGTAGCTTGGGTACGTCTTTAGTGTGTCTTTTGTCTCCTCACCCTCTCCATGCACTCCCACCACATGCCATGACTGGGAAGGCTTTAGTGCGAGCACAATGCTGTGAGTCCTGCTCTCTGCTGGGTGCTTGGCATCAGAAGGATGTTGCTATTCTTGATGACTTGGTTTTGATTGAATCAAAAGGAGACGAGTCAGATAAATACACCCACAAGGCTACTTGTATTTGCAGGACACAGGAGAACCTTTCCATAAGGTCAAGCAATCCAGTCCCATAAATGTAAATGTAAAATCAGTGATTATTCGAACAGAAAGAAGCCTGACAGTGGTGCCACACCAGTGGAAACCCAACAACAACTGCAGAAAGGAAACCTACCAAACCCAAAGGAGCTGGCTGAGGGGCCCAAGGCAAGCTGGGATTGCTTCCCCTTTTGTGGAGATAGAAATACCTTTGTCTCAAAGGAACTCGAGCAGACGTTCTTTGGAGCTGATTTCCTTCTGACTTCCTCTGTGCTGGAGATGCGTGTTTTCCTAGGGCTTTTCTAGAAACCAGATCTTTCTGCTGTGATTTCACACTCCAGCAGCTTAGGTCCAGCCAGTGTTCAGTGATATCAAATTTTGCCTATGTTAGCATATCCCTCCCCTTAACCTAAACTTCATTTTGCTTTCCCTCGCAGACCATTTCACCCACTTCACAATATTCGTGTGCTCCAGCTTGTGCTTTCCTTTACGATCAAGCTGAGTACTTAGGCAAAGTTCATGTTTGTGTTGTTTTCTCCCCTGTTTAGTCTGGCATCGGTTTCAATATCACTGCTTTGTGTTAGAATTAGCAGGGATGAAAAAGAAAAAAGGCAAGCAGCACATTTATGTAGCACAATAAGTTTTGTAATCATTTCCAGATGGCAGATCCCATCCTTCCTTTGCTCATGATTCACTGGAACTCACAACAGCGAGTTCTGAAGGTAAAGAAATAGGAGTACAAATCACTGCAGGGGAAGGTTGGCATCACTTGCTTTTTGTGAAAACCTGTCAAAAGAGAAGAGACATTAAATATGAAATAGGATGTGAATTGGTGGTCACTGGGGGAGGAAATTATTCATCAAACGGAGGGCAGAAAATGGCCTAGGAAAAGGCATGATGATCAAGGTCATCATTGCGACACCATGAAAATGGGCCATATCCAGGCTTCAGGCCTTGCCCAGATGAACCATCTAAAATCAAATGTATTCACATGCTTGTCCAATGGAACTTCCTCTCTCTGTTAAGGAAAATCTGGAGTTTGTGCAGCTTATGGCAGGAGGTTTTACCAGGGCTGTCTTTACCAGGGCTAAGAGCAGCTCCTGCTCTAAGATCCAGGGAGATGGGCTCTGTTCCCATGTGTGAGGACTCATCCACCACATGCTGTTGTGTGGATGGCAGCTCTTCATTAAGCTCAAAGCTGCCTTGTTGAGTAGCTGGTAAAAGCCTCCTTCCAGGCATGGAATGCTGGGATTCCCAGCTACCTGCCTGTCTCTTTCCCCAGGGATTGCATTTGGTTTTAACCATGTCTTTGCCTCTTTTAAGGATGAGATGGCTGCCTCTTGGCTTGTTGAGAGTGGGAAGATGTGAGCCCTTCATAGACATGAGATTAGAAAGCTTTGTAAGATAGAGGCATTCAGCAGAGTGGGACATTTGGGTGGGAAGATGAACAGAAGTGACAGTTTTGTCCTTACTTCCAGATGTTAAAGAAATGCTATCTATCTCTTGGCTGTTCTTGTAGCTCTTGGCCTCTGACTTTTGAGCATTGACACCATAAGTTCACTTGTATTGACTAATTGAACACCGAGAAATCAAGCTGAAAGAGGCCTTATGACAAAGGCGATTTACTTTTCCAATGGACGTCATCTCCATCAGCTTCAGAGCTGATAAAATGACACACAGTTTCCACCCTGCTTTCCAGAGCTTGGAAAGGGCTCTTTTCCTGATGCTGCGTAGAGGAAAATGTCTTTATTTCTACATGGGAGATTTATTTATTCCCTTTCACTTCCATCTCCTGTTCATTTATCATCAGGTCTGTTTCAAGCAAACCAAATACCCAAGTCGTGGGTGGCTCCAGACCCACTGCAGCTCCCTACAGAAGCTTTCATTGTCAAATAGGCCTGGTTGGATGTGGTCAAAGCTGGGAGTTTTGTGGGTTTCTGCTCCCCTCCATTAGGGTGACAGTGCTGTGCTCTAGTTGACCAGCATGATTCAGTTTGGTTTGCTTTCTGTCTTGTTTCTTTCCGTGCCTCCCATGCCCTCAGTAGCGCTGTCCTCTTTCAGTCTAAAAGTACCTCCCGTTTAGCCTGCAGATGTATTTTACCACACCATTAATGGAACACCCAGAGAAATGAATGGCCTGGGTGCTGTAACTGTTTCATAGCCTCACTTTTGCACAAAGCACATCCTAAGGAAGAGCTCAGCGTGCATAGTCTAGTCTGCTTGATCAATGGTTTTAAAGACAAACAGGGTTAGCAAAGCCCCGTTTGGTGACTTTGGGGCTCCCTGTGCACCTTTACAGGCCTGGAAGGAGAGGAAAAATAAAGAGAGATGCAAATTCTTCCTCATGTTTGGTTGTGGAAGAGCTGATTTGCAGCACAGACGTGGCTGTCTCCCAGAAAGACTCCCTGCTCCTGACTGCTTGACGCATGCTTTCTTGATAGATTTGCAGACTGTGTGTGGGCTCTGGGTTTTTCTTTCCTGGCACAGACCCTGTTAAATACACAGAAGGTCAAATGCTTCTCTTGGTCTTCCTTCCTGGAGGCCAGATGGAGAGGTTAGCCTAAGAAAGCACACTTTTCCCTTCTGCCCTTTACCTCTGTGTGGACTGACAGCAGGCACTTGAGACCCTGTCTTGTTCTTACCCACTGCAGAGCATCTCTCACTCCTTCAACACGCTGCCAAAGGGAGCCCTTTGAGCGAGGGAGGAAGATCTGTTGTTGAACGTGTCTCTCTTTGCTGTAGTAGGCTTGTTTTCATGTCTGTGACAGAAGGCACTGCTCTATTTCAATGTTACTTCAAGGAATTTACTTTAGGGTATTTCGAGTAGATGAGCTAGCAGAGTAACATAGTGAAAGGAAGCCTTTCCTGCAAGTAGATGGGGAAAAGGCATCCAGAAGTTAGCAGCTGGATGCTCTGGAGTCCCTGTAGGGATATCAGTGAGTAAAGGGAAAGACGAAGGGGGGAAGAAAGGGTGAGAGACAGGGTCAACTGGGAAAGATGCTGCTGGCTGGTTTGAGAGTCCTACTGTCACTGGACAGGACTCGAGTGTTAACTTGAGGGGGTAGCTGGTATTTATCAGTATTTAATCCAGTATATATTCCATAAGGAGTGTATCTCTCTGTGTCTGCACTCTGTTAGCAACTGTGAATTTGCCTCAGGGATGCAAAGTAGGTTTTGAAAGGAGGGCAAAGAGTTTAAGTAAAATGGCAAAAAAGAATTGTTCACACAGATACTGAGGCTTCTGCTGTGCCTTCCTATCTTGCATGAACATGCACTCTCTATTTCAGATGCTTGTAAAGAGTGGCTGCCCATTGACAGGTACCCAGGTTCTATCTTTCAACTGAAAAATGGCATCAGGGATTGCAGACGTGTCCCTCCAAGGTATTCATTGCAGCTCACGCTGTTTTCAACAGCTTTGAGGAAGAAGGGGGATAGCCTGTTAGTGGTGCATGCACAGACACATCCCGAAATGCAGTTGTATCTTTGCTCCTCGGGGTACACCAGGGGTGAGGTGTCTTGAAACAGAAGAATCTGAGACCTTTTGCTGCAGCAGATTGATGTTCCTTTTGTAGCAGGAAAATCCCTGAACCCCAGCTTTAAAACTCTCGTGATGGAAGGCAGAAGAAATGTAAATACTCCCTGTTAAAGAAATAATTCCCTGCAGCCTGCTGTGAATACCAGTTGTGTGGGAAGAGACTATCAAAGCGTGAGAGGAGTAAGTGCTCCTGAGGAAACCAGGAGGCTTTACGGTTTGAGACTGCTTCAACAATAAATATGCAATCAGTTCAAATTATATGGCAAACTCTTAAATAACGTCAGTGTGTTTTGGCACGCTGGCTCAGTTTAAATGCATTAAGCTTTTCAATGAGTAGTAATAATATGGCATTAGAGCATTAAGAATGCGATGAGCGGTGCCAAATCTTTGCTTTAGCTCTGTGCCTGGAGGCATGTTTAAAAGGTAATTTCAGTGTGGTTTTAACTGGCTGCAGTACTAACCCAGGAAGGGTGAGGGAAAACCTGGCAAGGGCTCCTGAAGTTTTGAGGGCTTAGATTTTTGGATTACTGTCCTAGTGGGATGCAGCTGGATTATTCTGGGAGCAGAGCTTTGTTGCAGCTTGCATGCCTGTAAAGTGAAGGGAGTTTCACAAGCAGAGGAAAAGCAACAAAACAATCTGTAGGGTACTGGTGTATGTACGCAAGGGCCAGAACCTTTTCTAGCAGCAAAAGAGAGCCCTTGTGATCCAGTACCTGCAATGCTCCAGCAAGCGGCCAAGTGCAAGGCAAGGGAGAAAGCTCAACACCGACCTGGTGGTGAAGTCAGTATGATGCCTATTTACAATAATGTGCTATTGTAGAGATCAGAATAAATAACAAAACAAACTTGGAAAGCAGAAACCACAATGAGATATTGAAATACTCCATGCAAATACCCCAGGTCTCTTTCTGGAGCTTCAGTGCTCCCATTGTAGGTGGCAACGTTTGTAGGTCCCATTGTAGGTGGTGATGATGTTTGCGAAACAGCAGACAAGCAAGAAAACTTTGACTCCTGTTCAGTATTGCTCCTCTCTGCTTCATCCTCACGCCGCTTCCAATGCCAAAGAGGCTAATTCTCCTTCTGAACATGCTGGCAGAAGATTTTTCCCTCCCATTCCTTCCAATCTTCTCTGCATGCAGATAAAAATGCACGTTTGGAAAATTCCTCACCATTTTCATGAAGTTATTCTTCAAGGAAGGACAAAGTAATGAGAGGTAGAAGGGTGAGAACCCTGAAGCCAGCAACACTCGGATCTGCTCCTGGGAGGAACTGCTGGGTGGATGCTGAAGCGCTGCATTACACAGAGGATACCTGCAAGTGATTTGATACCTAGTGTGCAGAATGGAGCTTTAATGCACTCGGTGATGTATGGGTAAGGACACCTGGCCAATGTCTGGAAAAACTTAAAGCAGGAGAGGCTCTGGTGCGTTCTTTTAGATAGTTTTTGCCTGTTGCTGTTTCCCCAGGATCTGCTTCCTGCTTGTGCTTCATTTTCAAGTGCATACAAATAACAGTTCGCTTTCCAGGTCTCCCTTTCGACAGTCCAGAGAAAGGAAAAAGGTGTACAAGAGCAGATGAATAATAGAACAGTGCCAAATCTGCCCTTCAAGGTTTCTCAAGTGCCAAGCAAAGCACAGTGACACGAGCTGATAGAAGGGCTTGGATGAAGGCAGGATGCTGACGCTCACACCACCGGGCTAACTGTCCTGTTAAGATTAGATGTAGTTGTCTTAACTGAGAGTATCCATGTGTCCTACTTACAGAGGAAAAAGTCGTCTTTAGCATTGAGATTTGCAAGGGATGAGGCTTGTCTCTTCTTCACCTGACTGAGCTAGGTGGGCATGTGCAGCCAGGCTGAGACACAAAGGTGGTTTTTGTGTTAGCCCTGACTTTGACAGCAGTTTCAGGGCGTTTAAGAGTAAAAAAGGCTGCTGTACAGCAAGAATTTTCTTTAATGGTTGTATTTGGTCTCTGAAGCAATTGTGATAGCCTGGTAAGGACATAACTTCCCACTGGAAGGCAGAAACGCCTCTCGTGCGAGTGGTAAGTTCCCTCTGGTTAGACCTGCATTTTGCTCAGGTTTTAGGGATCCTGTGCTGTTTAAGTAAGGCAATCTGTCTTTAATCATGTTATGACACAAAGAAGTGCTGGGAACAGAATTATCTTCATTTTCTGGCCACAATAACCGAACATGGGCCCGAGGTTTACAGCCAGTTACACTTTATCCAGTGGCTCCTATGGTTATTGTTCTAAAGCTTTGTCCTTGTTATCATCAGGACGGTCTTCATTTTTTCCTGTTCTCACAGGGCTGCAGCCAGCAAGGCCCATAGCAATCTGTGAGACTCGTTGTGATTGTCTTGTGTGGTTTAAAGCAGATTCTGGGAGAAACTTCAGCCCACGTAGAAAATACTTTGACTGCTTACACTTACTCCAGCCTAAACTAACTTTTCCAGTCAAGCATTATTCCAGCCTAAACTGAAACCAGTGTTTAAGTAAACCCAAAAGCAGTGAGCCTGCAGCTGTGTGTTTGCAAACTGAGCACAATGTACACGTGTTTAAAACCCCATCACGTCTATTTCACTAGGCTATATTTACAAGCCACCAGGCGCTTTCCTCTCTCTCGGGAGTTGCAGATAGTCTTCAACTGATCCTTAGCTTTACAAGGCATGGAACTGAAGTTGGAGCGAAACCAGGCAGATTCTTGGCCGGGTTCTCACTCTGCCCTGTGCAGCTATCACTGCAAACCAGGGCCAATGCCTTTGGCTGCTACAAGGAGAGGGCTTATAAAAACAGTATCACAATGTGTTGTGCAGGGTGTGTGGCCACAGTCATGGTGAAAGAATAGCACAAGTGCTGTCACATGGAGCTGTCCCTGTAATTTGCTGAAGTTGAATGACCAAGAGTTAACATTTGCAATAGGAGTGGCCCTATGTTCAATAACTGGTGCACTGGATGAGAAAACGAAAGGTCAGAAAGAAGGGTTTCTGGAATGTTCCAGTCACATCCCCATCTCTGAGTATGAACTGGCTCTGATGGAGAGCCAGACAAGACCTCTCCTTTCACAGCTACAGGGCCACAGCAGAGCTGCTTCCTGCAGAGCAGGGCATTATCCCACCTGCAGATGCTAGCATCTCTGTGCATCAGGGCCCTCCAAGCACATCCTCGCAGGCAGGCATGTGCCAGTCCTCTTCCCCAAGGGCCTGCTGCAACAAGGGGGTGCAAAGCCATCCCTGAGTTGCACCCTTTCTGAAAGCAGTGAAAGGAGAACTGAGAAGGGAAAGGTCCCATCTTGCCCCAGGAGGATTCTGACAGTGCATTTGTCTTCAGAGCCACCTTCAGATGTTGGCAGTTTAAGCAAATAACTTGCAGTTCCACAGTGAAACCAGTCCTGTAAACAACTGATGTGAAATCAGTTGTTTGGATTGGAAATCATAGAAATGGATTACTCTTATTGCATAACTTCAGACTAAGCAGAGAAATTGGGTTACAAGATTAACTGTAATAGTATTATTGAGAGTATGTATTATATATACATATATATCTATGTATATATATGCACAATTATATACTTGTAGTAGTATTATTGGGCCACTGGAATGTGCCCCAATGTACCCTGCATTGATCAGTAGTGAATAACAGAGTTTGTTCTCTATCACAATGATATTCCGTACCAGAAGCACTGTCTCATGAAGAGACAATGAGCTACATTGGGGTAAAACTTGCACATCCATTTCAGGAGCTCTCCCAGTGGTCTGCACTGAATTATTTGTGAGGGTGGGTAATAAAATATCCTGCTACTTCTCATCCAGTCTGAACGCTTCTTGTCCCATCTGAACAGATGTTTTCATTCTTCTTGGAAACATCTACATTTTATTCAAGATGAATTCTTTGTTTTCCACTATAAGACTTTCTGGCACTAGACATTTATCTTAAAGAATGATGAATAAGGCTGAAGGTCCCAATTCTTCCACATCGCAGAAGGCAATACTCAAATTTGCTTTGAGGTGCACAGGAAAAGATGGTGGGGGGGAACTGGCTGAGAGCAAGGATGGGGAGCAGTGGCTCTCCTGGGTGCTTGGAGGCAAGGAGGACATGAGGAGGCAGCCAGGGATGCTGCCTCAAGCTGGGCTTCCCTTCACCAGGACTGCCCCCAGCTTCCTTCAGCAATGGCAGCTTACAGGCGGTTGGTGTTGGGACAGATGCAGTTCAGCGTCTTTGTGAGCAACGTGGACAGATCAAAAGAACTTCTGCATTTTCATGGGTGTGTGTGTGTGTTTTAAAGGAAACGTTAATGAAATGGGTTACAAACATAAGGCCAACCTCTGCTAGGACTTTTCCTGTCAGCATGGAGCTGTTCCAGAGCTGTTAAAGTCAATGGGAGGAGTATCACAGTGACAGGACTCGTCTGGACCCACAGGAAAATAAAGCAAGTGCTGGCAAGGTGACCGAGGACCTGTGCTTGGTAAGATCATCTGTAACCTCTGCATGATGTGAGCAGCTGTGCAGTAGCTCTGTGGCAGAATCAGATCTATAAACCAAGTATTATAACTACGGTATCCTGTTAGGCCACTGCTGGGAGATTGTATTGAATGGATTTTATCAAATCCATTGATTTCTGGATTTGATCATTTAGAATGCTTTATTTTACAAAAAGAAATGCCCCAAGCTCTAAAATTGCAAATGATATTATTTTAGAGTTATTCTTATGTTTCCTGTAGTTGTTCTTATGGTTGCTTGTCATAGCCGTGGTACAAAGGAGCATTTAGAGATGTGTAGTACGTCTAAGCTACATGTAGATGTAGCCTGTCTCTCCAGAGTACTATTGAAACTCACTCTTCAATGGTCTCTAATTAGAGATGCAGATATGAATTAGGGCCAATGGGCTGAGTCCAGTGCTATTGAATTCAGGAGTCGGGCTCTGACTTCAGGGGCTGTTCAATCAGTCCCTTTGGCCAAACGTTGACATTGCAGTGTTTTGGTGTGGAGTGCTGAAACGCAGAAATCGCTCTCAGGCAGCTCCAGCTTTCCTGACCCTCTTTCATCCTTGGCTACGCTGTCAAACAGCCTCTGTTGCAGAGCCAAGGTTTGTTGTTGTCCTGCAGTGGGAGTAGGGTTGGTTCATGTCCTGGGAGGTGGTGGTACCAACAGTCTGGAAGGTGAAACTCAGCAGTGAGTGTTCTGCTCGTGCTGGCAGCCTGCTTACACAACCACAGCCTGCTGGAAGGAAGGGCTGCTCCATAAAAACAAGCACACGCACACTCTGAAGTCGGGTTGGCAACGCGTAATAAATGCTGTGGTCTGGGCAGGGAGCATCATGTTTTGGGTGAATTTCCTTTAGTCCTAAGTGATGCCATTTCTTATGAGCTTTCAGAAGTAATCCTGGAGGGGTTAAACCTTTTGATTAATTGTCATCTTTCTCTCCTCCTTTTCTTTCTTTGTTTTTTCCCTGCAGAATGAGCTTTGAGTGCATGATTCTCACTGATGGACAAACTAAGAAGGGGGGGGGGGGCAAGCCCTTTTTATGACAAGTCTTTTGTGGCACAACAAGTATTCATGCAATAGAGGCATTAGCTGAGAGCTGGAGGCTTGACCCATAGATCTGCTGAGAGGTGTGCAATAGTAATCAGCTAGCACCTTATCTGGGAAGTAAATCATGCATCCAGCCAGACTGCCTGTGCTCAAATGAGTGGCAGGAGAAGATGTCAAGATTTCTTTCTCTCTGACCTCCATTGGTATGTGTTGATTTTCCTTGGCACTGCCCCAGGCCCCAAGTGTGTGCAGTTGAGCAAGGGGAAAAGGCAGCAGATTCCATTGATTCATAATATGGCTCGCTGTAATGTTCTGAGGGAAAACAAAGGGCTTATGTTAGCTGTAAGGTACTGTAATATATATTTAACTGGCATAAATTAGAGGGTTGTCTCTCCTTAAGAGTATAAAATATAAGGTTGTTTCAGAGAGTGTCTGGAGTCACAAAATGATTAAATCGCTGTCCAAAGCAGACAGATTCATCAAACAAGCTCAGTTATTAAAGAGCACAAAGTTCTGGATGAATTATTTGCTCCTGCTCAGTTTTACCAAAGCCTGCTAACCATTCCCAGCCTGAGATGAAGGGTAGTTTTGTACTGAAGACAACACATGGCAAGTGATGTATTGCAGAATGGATCAGAGAACTTGACTCTGTCACTTCAGTGCTGTTTCCAGCCAAACTTCCCAAGAGTGGGAAACATTGTTTTCTCTACTAACTGGGTGCCTTTTGACTTAATGCAGTGTGGGATTTCTACGGATCCAAATAACTTCTAGAGATCCCTGCCTTCCTCTCTGTGTGCTGTCCTGAAGTGTATCTATTAACGTCCTTGAGCAGAGCTCGATGCAGTGGGCGCACTGAACTGTCATGGTGCATGACAAGGTCTGTATATGGGCAGGTGACTGGGGCAGATCTGGTTTTGAACCTTGCTCAAAATGTGAAGTCGTTGTCAGAGGCAAGTTGCAGCATCACTTCTGGGTGTAAAAGAGCCTTTATGTTGCATTCAGAAGAAGAATGGAGTGGATGGTGCTGTGTAGCATCCAGGCTCTCAGCACAGAACCATAGAATACTTCAGGTTAGAAGGGACCTTCCAAGCTCATTCAGTCCAACCCCCTGCAATGAGCAGGGACATCTTCAACTAGATCGTGTTGCTCAGAACCACATCCTGCCTGGCATGCAATGGCAGGGACTCACTGCATGCAGACAGTAAGGGGGCTCCTTTGGGCAGGCATAGGGCAATCTAGGACAGGACAGAAGCCCTTGGTTGCATAAAGTTCATGGTAAGCTTGGGGTATCAACACCTTGAACAGTTGTAACCATCCCAAGTGCTATGTTACCTCCCCTGAGCACCAAGAAGATGGTGTTCTCAGGAAAAACTGTGATGTCACATGCACTAGTGATGTTGAGGTTGGAATTGATCTGTAACCAAAGTAAAAGGGCTCCAAACCAAATCAATGGACATAAATCCTGCAGTCCTACACACAGCATGAAGCACTGCAGAGTTTGCCAAACTAGCTATCTAAAACATAGCTAACAAGGGTTATGAATATCTAGGGTAAAACCCTGGCTCACTGAAAGGAGTGGGAATTCTGCCATTGATCTGAACAAGGCTACAGTTTCTCTCCCCTGCATCTCTTCAGTTTATTAGCCATCCTGCTTGCTGTTTGCCTGCATTTCCATTTTACATGGAGAGATGATGTTATGTCAGAATATACTATTTCACAATTGGCAAGGCCCCCTGGTCCTGCAACTGCAGTTGTAGCTGCCTGTAGGGAAGCAGCGAGTGGCTAACGGCCAGCAAAGCAGTGTTGAGGAGGGGGTTACAGGGGGAGCAGAGGAGGAAAGGGGCCCCTGCCTCGCATTCTTGTGTGTGAGTCAGGGAGAAGCTGCAGCCATCTGTGCTCTCAGATGCTTCCTTTATGTGCTCTGCAGTGGTAAAACTGATGGTTCAGGCTCTTTGTATCCCCATCGTTTCCAGCCCAAGATGCAGCACTTGGGATGTTCCACCAGCTCGCCCATTGCATGTGCTGAGTGTGGAGCTAGAGAGCCTGTGCCTAAAGCTGAGAGGTGGGTGACCGATGCTCCTGGCTGCTGCCAGCTTCTACACGGGGTGTTTCATGCAGGGTGTGTGACACTGCACTGCTGACTGGGGAAACACAGTGAGCAGCCGCACACAGGACACTTTGTGCACCCCTGCCCTTGCAGCTGTGGTCCCAACAAAGCTGCAGTCCTCAGTGGCATTGCACTGGATGGTGTTCTATTTGCAGCCCTTCTGGAATGCTTTTTTTCCATGTACTTTACCCCGAGTTTAGCCATATATTATCTGCCTGACAACTCGACACCTAGAAGAATTTATGAATTTGTATTAAAACCAATGCTTGATTATGTCCGTGTTTATGAGGCTTCCCATGAGCCCTATATTCTTCAGTTGAGTCTAGCCCTAGCCCCTCATAATAATAATCACCCAGGCCGTATTTCACCATTTCTCTGTTAACACGACTCACTTGCTAGCAATTACTGTGGCTACCAGCTCACACTTGTGTTGATTTTAAGGATTTGCTGCTTTGTAAGGGTCTTTGCTGATCTAAACACACATAGGCATGTGTTCTGTTTGCCTCCTTAACTGGGCTAGAAATAACTGTGGGTGCATTATTCAGCTTTCAGAGAGCAACGTTTATCTGCAGCTCTTCCTGCGGAGGTGGGTAGTGACTCATAATGAATGTGTAACTGTGGGGTTATGTGCTGATAAGAAAGAGTTGAAACCACCAGGTCCTTTCTGTTTGCAAATATGAATATGGAGGCTGACAGAAAATGGAGAAACCTCTTCCTCCTGCAGTAGCCCTCTTCTTATTTTCATCCCTTACTTGTCTGGGTCAGCCTTAAGTGCTTCATTCTGGGGCCTGATAGAGAACATCCGTGAAGTGCCAACTGCAGCCCATACACTTAAGTTGTCTTCTGGCTTCTACAAGGGAGGATGTTTCACCTAAAGTTAGTATTCTACAGTCTGGTTTGGGCATTGTGCAATTCTTCTGTCGTCCTTATCCAGTCTGTAAAGTCAAACCAATGTATACAGTAAGGCCATAAAAGAGGAGTAAGAATCTAGCGTTTTAAATTAGAAGTCAGTGAGTCTGAGGGATCTCTGTTCTTGAACACTAGCAGTGGTAACGTGCTGCTATTTAGGGTCACCGTAAGCTGTACAACGTGCTGGCAATAGAAAGAGTCTGACATCCTAAGAATGATGAAGTTGTTTTGAAAACCGAATGAGGGAAATAACTGTTTATGTAGCTAAATATATACATAGAATATGAAACATGCACACCATCATTGTTCAGGGTGGCCTAATTGCTGCACAAGAAAAACATGGAGGGGCACAAGTAGTATATGTGAAACACAGGAGCACATTAGTTGCAATTTCCATTTCTTTACTTCCCATGGCACATAGCAAGAATACTCCTGCAATATGAGAACTCCACAGGGATTATTTTTACTGGTTTAAAGGATGAACTTGAGAGAAGCCATCACTGTACACGAATGTTCAACTCTTGGCCATGAATATGTAACATGCACACCACTTTTCACCAGCAGTTACACAGCATTATCACATATTTTATGGAGATGTAGAAGTGTGATGATTCTTGAACTTTCTGTTTCCTTCTGTATCAGATTGTATCTCCCGGAAGAGAACAGATGGCTTATGCCTAAGTGTAAATGATTCTGAAGTGCTGCGTTTGAACAGATGTAGATAACACCAATACTACTCCCCTGAGAGGTTTTTCATGTCTGAAAATATCTCACAGGACTGAATGGTCTCAAGGTAGTGGTGTAAGAACCCTTCAGGATGACAGGTCACGCTGTTCCCTGTCCGATTAAGTTCCACTCCTCTAGAAAGCATCTACAAACCTTCCGATTACTGGCAACAGGAGAGTGCTGCACTTTGGAAAGCCCTGCAGGGAGGGGGCTGGAACTGCATGATCTTAAGGTCCTTTCCAGCCCAAACCAGTCTGGGATTCTATGATTCTATACTCCCACGGCCTATACAAAAAGCAGGGATTTAGGAAACAGAAACTGGTAGACTATTCTCTGGGTACAGAACTCCCCATCATTAACAGAAACTCCTGTGTTGTGGAGCAGTCTTATAAACCTCTTCTGCTATTTGTACTGCACAATGAAAAGCCAATGGTTTTAAAGATCTTGAAGGTGAATAACTGAGAAGTTGGGATCTAGGCTCACAAGAGCACTTAAAAATCATGTAGGTCAGGAGACGGTGGTGGTTGCTCCTTTACACCTATTCCAGTAGAACAATTGGACAACCTTCCTTTTTATCCAAAGCAGAGTTTGGGATCCATCACTTCCATTTTGTAGGAATAGTTCCTAATGGTTCAGATGGTCAGGATGTTATAGTCAAATTTCTACTGTAAAGGTTTCAGGGGAGGAGCTGAATGCACATTTGCCTTGCCTACATGGCATTCTGACTGTAGAGAATATAAAGATGCCAGGATTCTTTCTTACTCCTTTTTATCTTTACAGATGTGATCGGTTGGGAAACTTGCCTTTTACTTCTTTTGAAGGTTTCCTGAGCTTGATGGAACTCTTGCCATATCCACACCATAGGAACTGCAGTTAAGAGGAGGTGGCATTCACTCATGCAGAGGTATATATCAGACCTGGAA
This sequence comes from Agapornis roseicollis, assembly GCA_002631895.1. Classification (NCBI taxonomy): domain Eukaryota; kingdom Metazoa; phylum Chordata; class Aves; order Psittaciformes; family Psittacidae; genus Agapornis; species Agapornis roseicollis. The sequence goes on along the minus strand of NDXB01005624.1, from coordinate 107,597 downwards.
TACAGTATACTCCAATCTGTGCTCTCACTCTCTCTCTGCTACTCTCTCTCCTATAGCTTAAAGTCAAGATAGATTCTGCATGGCTGTGTAAAGGTCATAAGGGATATTTGGATGACTGCGCAAATCCGACTTGCAGTATAGCTCCATAATTAGCAAACACACTTTATTTCCCTAGCATAAATCCTGTGACTTCATATAAAGAAATAATCAAGTATCATTACATTTTACAAAACATAAGGAACTGATTTCAAGGCCAAGCTAGAAATGGCCTCCCTTTTAATTATTGTGCTATTGCCAACCTCCTTTCCTTTTATTGCGCTGTGATTGTTAACTAGAGGCAATTGTAATTTGAAAGACCATCCTATTTCCCTAGATAAGATCTGGGAAAATCAGCACCAGCCGCTATGCTTGGTATTTGCTACTAAGAGCTGGTAACATCTCCACCTTGTGGTGGTTCACCGAGTGACGAGCCTCTGCTGCTGCAGCTCAAACGGGAAGTCACTTCGGCTCTGGGACTCCAGGTTCTCTGAACATGGATATCATTAAGGGACCTTCGCTAAGACATTCTTATATAAAAAATGCCTCTTTAGGTTCACATCAGTTCTCTTTTCATGCTTTTATCAGATAGGATTAAAATGCAACATTTCAAGCAGCAGCAGCAGTAGTTAAAGCCAGGGATAAGTGACTACAGGATAACTGAAACTGTCTCATTTGGAAACAAGGGTTTCTTACCTAAAAAACGCCACCAAATTCCATCATAAGATGACCCAAGAGTTGGGTCAAGAAGATTAAGTATCTTTTACCCTCTGTTTTCCAGTCCCTGGCACTTTACTGTTCAGTCATCACCCTCAGCTCACAGGTATGCACTCAACGCAAGCTGCAGAAGTGGACCTGCTTTTCTTTAGGCTTTTCCAATGTGCAAATGGAAGGAAAAGGTCCCACGGTATTTCTGGCATTTCCCTGATCACAATCAGGCAGCAAAATTCAGAGAGCAGCTCTTTTGTGGTATTGGGTCCCTTCCTGCACACAGCAGAGGTTTTAACTGTGGGATAGGCAAATAACTAAGTACATATGTTATCCAGGCTGTCTAAATGGCACAAATACTTTGGCTTGATAGTTTAGATGCAGGTGTCCCCACCTCATGTTTCCAAGGTCCAGTTCTCGTTGAAAGCATGGTTTTCTTTTCTCTTGATTTATTATTTACAGCTACTTCACCTTTCCCCTTTTTCCTGGGTTTATTGTAGTCATTGGAACTTCCTCTGGAGTGTATAATTTATGAAAAGCTATGCAGCAGCCTTTTGGAATGCATCATCTAAAGGAAGTAGGATAAAGTCTTTTGACACAATGGCATGAATATAAGCAGCATTATTCCTTCTCTCTTTGTAGAGATCCCTGACAGCCAGAAAAGCTGTATTAGCTCTGGTCACTGACCTTCTAGGGTTTTTTTTGAGGGGACACATTTGTCCTTCACCCCACTAGAAGAGCAATGCATGATTTAGGCTTAGAGAAACCATCACCTGTGCAACTGGTCTCCATAGGATCCAAACTATGCTCTCTTCACAGCAATGAAAAAGACTTAGAACTTGCTGAAGGACTTCAACTCCAGAGCATGGTGTAGCCCCAGTTCTGGTGTCAGGGCTGTCCAGACCATTCAGTAACCTTAAGGTTAGGTCCTGATGATAGGAGACTGAGCTCAATGGCATGCTTTGGTTTTTGGAACAGAATGAGCCAAGTAGGAAATGTGGTTGTGGTGTGTTCCCTCATGTGCAGTTTTAATCACCATGGACGTGGTGACTCAGCCGAACTGCCCTGCTGCTGGCTTCAGAATGCTACTGCGTTAAATAGAATCCAGGGAGCTTTGAGGAGCAGGTCAGTTGAGGGTGGGCAAGCTTTGAAAGGCTGAAGGACTTTGTTCTAATAACACCTTCAGATGCTTATTGGGAAATAATTGGTCTGGAAATCAAGCTTCAGTGCCTCTTTGAGTCAGACATTTGCAACGCTGAAGGAAAACCACACCTTTCCAACTTGTGCTCTGCCGAAGCTCAGTGAGGCTCCAAAGAGGTATTGGAATGTTAAACTTCCAGCATGTTTCCAAAGGGGAAAATTTCACCCCGATCTCTTTGAAGACGTCTGCCTGTAACTCATGCAAAGCAGCACGTAGCACACGTTGTGACAGTGCTGTTGTCCCCAGGGCTCCTCGGTGGTCAGGAAGACCAGAGTCTTAGACTGTGGGCCCCAGTGGGCGAGGGGTAGTGTCAATGCTCCCATCAACAAGAACACCCCAGCAGCCCTGACTCGAGCAGTGCTGCCGATGAAGCCAGCTGGAGCCGTGCCTCAGCGAGGGCTGTAGGGTTTGGCCCTGAACACTTCCAAACAGGATGATGTTTCAGCCCAGGGAAGGCTCTGCACAACAGGCTGTTCCCCCCAGATCGGCTTAATGTTAGTGGTATGCGGATACTGCCACAGGGTAAAGCTGTTAGTGCCAGTTTACTTGCTTGGCCAAACCCTGCTCAAGCCTTACTCATTCTGTAGGCTGAGAAATGCTTAGAATGGTTATAAAGCCTGAAGTGTTTCTTTTTAATCAGTGAAAGCATCTTAATGAGGTTTTAGGGGGTTGTGGGCACAAAATTCTATTACCCAGCGTGTGAGTTAAGGAAATAAGAAAAGTCATCTCTGTGGTGTTCAATATGATCTGACAGAAAGCAGAAAGGGATATAACTTGTCTGTCATTGTTCAGCTGACTGTAAAGCAGTAACAGCAGCAATTCCCTTCCAAGCTGTTCTAAGGTTTAGCTGTCACCCTCTACAGCAGCACTTCCAATAGTAATGGTGGGCAGTATAAACTGGGGTAGAGCTCTATCAGGACCAAGATTTGAAACCAGGCTTTTTCTTTGGAGTTAAAGGGAAGTTTAACTTCACACAATTGCTGGCATGACATGCAACCATGCTGCTGATGGAGATTTAGATCTGTTATCCTAGTTTTTACTGAAAGGCACTCCCTACAGCAAAGAAAACAGCAGTAGTGGGGGTTTTGGCCTTTGTCTTAAATGTGTACTTCATCTGGTAGAATATGTATTTGGAAGTGTGTAAATGAGCATATAAAGTTCTGAATTTGGAATTTTATACTGATGCTTGTAGGAGCCTAAAAGCAAACAAGGTTCCTTCTGCAATTAAGCAGTGCAGCTATTTATATGGCCAGCTGCTGGCTGCATTCCAGTCCAAAGTGCACTCACGGCATCAATTTAAAGGGCACATGTTGGAGGCAAACACACAAAAGTGGTTTGGAAAGAGGTGTGGAGTAGAAGTGTCTGAAGTGCCTATGTCTTCTCAAGCAGTGAGGCTTCAAGGACACTCAGTTGACTTTGAAAATCTGACCCAGGCTTACCAGAAATGTGACAAACCTGGCTGCAATCCTCTGTGGCCGCGGGAAATTCCACGCTTTGGGGATGGTTTTTATTCCAGTTGCTCCAGATGTACTTGCCCTTATTCCTGTGTTAGAAGGAATGTGATTGCCACGATTTGCTTTGACTTTGGCAGCAGCAGGATTAAGCCCTGAGTCATTTGTTGGCAGAAGACTCTCCCCCCTCATGTGAATGTTTTCCTTTACCCACGCCGCTGTAGGTAGGTAAGGTGCGTAGGTAAAGACGCCTATGTTTAGGAAAGCAAAGCATTTCTTCTCCGCTGTTTCTAGTTTCCACCGGGCTGAAGTCTGCCCCTGAGTGTGTACATTTCACTGCATAGCCAAAACCCAATTCTGCATGGAAGTGTTTTATCAAGTACCTTGTTTTCCTCCGTGTTCCGGGAGGGACCTGCAGAGGAGGAGCCTGCCAGCCAAATTGAAAACACACTAATCAAGTTAAAAACTTAATGGGAGACATTTGCAGTTTCCCAGTGATTTTCCTGGTGACTTCAGCTCAGGATAACTGTGTATGCTTCGGCTACTGTTTTCCTTACATCTTTGTATCGAGTGACATGCACAAGAATTAATGCCGGATATCTACCATTTGTCGCACACCTATCAAATTATAGCTTTGCTAGGCACACTTACAGTTCAGGTGGCCAGGTCTCTGTTTGTCTGGGAGGCTATTTTCAATTACTCCTAAGTAATAATGTGTGGTTTATAACTCAAACCACTTGTATAAATAGAGCTTAAAGCCTTGTGACTGAGGCAGTAAAATAGAAGCAGAGGTTTAGCTGTTGTAACTACTATGCAGTCCATTTAAGGGCAGGGGCTGAAATAGAATTCCAGACTCTGGGCCACTTTTGTGCAAACTAGACAATATAAAAATGCTTGGTTTTCCTATAATTAGGATGATTATTATCCTAATAAAGCAGCTGGAATGATTGCTGCTGCTTCCAGTGGGCCTTGGTTAGTTATTGTGAACCAAGGCACTTCCACATGCTCTGCTAAAGGATATGTATAGGCTGACAGTCTTACCTTTGCCTTGTATCTCCTGGTTTGCAAACGGGTGCTGTCTAAACACAGGATCTGCACGGAGGGAAACACAGAAGGATTGGTTAATTCTGTCAGATGTGCTTCTGATCTCCTCTTCACCTCTCTCTTTACTATGACTGGGCTATCGTCTCCCATGGCCAGTCACGTATTTACGCCAACTACTGCTGCACGTCACTGGCATCCTGACTGGAAGATAGAAGAGGAATAGTTCTGATGCCTGATGAGTTTCTTTTTCATTCCCTTCACACTTCTGGCACCTGTTCTATAAACCCAGTGCATTTGCTAGGCCTTTTTTACCTCAGAGAAAAAGAGTCAAAATCAAGTGACATCTTACTCCTTTCTTTTTATCTGCGTTAAGCCTCCAGGACCTTCCTCTGCTTTCTCACCTCTACGGATAACATCTTTTCTAAAGAGCTGACAGCATGTTCCAGGGGCCGCAGGGTACGGAGCCCTTCTCATCTGGGTTGTTTCTGAGTGCCAGAAATGCTGACCTTTGCTGTGTTGAATGCAGCTTGCAAGAGGCGTCTTTCCAAGTCACTGTAATCTACTGCTGAACCTTCTCACCACTCCTCCACTTCCTTTCCCCTTCCATCTCTAGCACTCCTAGTTCAGTGTGTGGGATACGGACACCCTACGTTGCATGGCATATCCTTTTACATACACCTAGGGAATTCAGGAGTTCGTGTGAATCCCTTGAGGATTGCTCTATTGTACTAGTGGTCAGGTTCTTTTACCAGCTTCTGCTATCAGTCTCTGTTTATCTTTAAGGTCTGTTAGTGTGAGTGGCTGGTTTCTTCCCCCCCAACCCTTTTCTTACCTGTTGTCTTTTGGTCATCGGCTCTTTTGAGAGAGGTTTTTGAAGGAGGACTTGGTTTTCTCATAAACAATACAGAATAGCAGCAGGAGCATCCAGTATCATTTGTCTTTTTATACTTCTCTTTGTAATGAATGGCTGCGTTAGCCAGCTAATAATAAAGGCCAACTGCCTGCTATGTCTATTTAACGTATTTCATAGAAGAGTGGTCAAAGCAGGAAAGCATCAGTTTTATGATCTGGATTGTTTCAGAAGCAATGCAAAGACAAACACTGCACAACTGCCTTGGGACTTGGTTAGATTTTGCAGTTCTGCTCAATGATCGTTGTAGGTCCATTCCAACAGAAATCTGCCCTCTCCTTTGCTCTCCTCTCCTGTTCTAGCTATGGCTATGTTATCATTTTTGGCTGCATGCAAGGTAAATGACACACTATTGGCTTGCTGAGCCCTTTTTTTGTTCCAAGCTATGAAACCAAATTGCAATGAAGTTCTAGAGAGTTCTGGAAATTGGCACGTACCATAGAAAGGTTTGTAACCAGTCTCCATCCTTTAGCACATGACTTTGTCTTCACAGCTGCAGTGTGTCCACAATGATATTTGCTGCCTGCGTGAATGCTGAATGGACACCTACTTTGAAAGCAGAATCTGGTTTTCCGCTTGGAGAATGATTCCTATAACATTCCTGTATAAAATTCCAGCTCACAGTGGATCAAATGTTACAGCTTTTACAGGTTTTATCCCATGGTCTTCCACCTGATTTGCTGCCTATCCTGAGTACTGAGGAGAGTGGTTTTGTCAGCCAGCAAAACAGAACTGCATCCTGGGCCAGCTTGTTTCCATCAGCTGTCTCCCATGAAAAAAGCACTTGGATAATGCCTCCAGATGTACTTTTCCAAGCTAAACGATACAGTTCTCAAAAGCCAGTCCCATTAAAACTCACTCTTTTTACCTTTAGAGTAACAGCCAAGAAATGTATAAGTACTCACGGATGAGTCCACATGAGGTGATTTAACATTGTCCACACATTTCAGATGTGCTTTTCTATCAGGTAGCATCAGGGTCTGTTCTTTCTAAACAGGGAGAGCAGGGAGGGCAAACCCAGGTCTAGCTCTGTATTCTGCCTTTCTAGTCCCACTGACCCATGATCGTTCTTTCCTGCTGGGCAGATACATGACTTCTGACTTGTGCCCGTCATATGATTAAATTCTATGGAAGGGCTGTTGCAGTCCAAAAACACTGATAGAAAAGACAACAGAAATTTCCACTGCCTTTACACCAAAAAGCAAGGTCTTGCTCTAATTAAACTCTGATGCAATGCTTGGATTTAATTACAGGAGGCCAAATTCTGCCCTCAGATACACCAGTCAACTTGGGTAAGACTTGGCTGGAGGGGACATTTTCAAAGCTAATACCATGTTATTTTTATAATACCATGCCAAATAGGGCAGAATATATTTTTAGAAGCTTTCTCATTTATAATAATAAAATGCTCTTCAAGATGATTCATATTAAAAGAAACAATTATTTTGGCTTACAGGACGTATTTGTAACTATGTGTAGACACTTATTTGGATGCAATTCAGCAGCATGTAAATTCCAAATGTGGATGTATGCCAGTGGCAGGGAAGAGAAAACCACCCCAGTGAAGTGAGCTGTTACTCAGTAGCTGTTGCTGTTTCCTTTGCCTGCTACCTCCCAGCTCCCTATAACTTCAGGGATGAAGAACTGGAAGGAACCTCTAGAGGTCATCTGGTCCATGCTTCTGCAGAAGGAGGATTTCAAATGGACGAGGACAGCCGTTCACCAGTGATGGTTTTGTTCTGCTGTGGTTCAATCCCAGGTGAACCCAGGATGAATTCCTACTGAAAACATCACAAAAAGGGGGAGATCCCACACCTTCCCGTATAATTCAGTATTTCTGCAGATGGACAAGCTGTTCCCAATGGCTGATTGGAACGGCTTTTGATGAAAACCGAGCAGATTCCTCCTGTGTCTTTCCACTGTGTTCAGGAAGAACAGCTGAGCATGTGCTATCCCTCCATGGAAAGCTGTCAATTTAGTGCCTTTCAGTCTCCTTGTTTAAAAGAGACAAGGTAGAGAACATTCAGCTTTCCCACTTCATTTATATACATATTAAACCCTTCTATGGTTGCTGCTGTCCTTGGGGTCCTTCCCCAGTTACATCTGCCTCTTTCAGTTGCGGTGCCAAAAGTCCCAGCTCAGGTCTGACCAGCAGTGAGTACAATAATCATCTCCTACACATTGTATGGAACATATCTCAGTTTGCAATAGCCTCCCGTTGTTGACTCACAATTAATCCATCATCCTTCATGGTTTAGACCACTTCTCTGGCCTGTCAAGTCCCTTTGAATCTTGATTTAGTCCTTTGAAGAGGGTTTGTGGCCCCTTTCACATTATAGTACTCCAGTCCATTGCACAAAACATTAACTTCTGAAGAAAACTGGGTAGGTAATGCTTTGACACTTCCCTGTTTTTAAAAGTGAGCAGTCACTTTTTAAAGTAATAGTTCTCTCTTCTGTGCACCCTATGACAACTTCGCTATAGCGTTATCATTTACTTAATACAGCATCCGGGCCTTTCCAAGGACATAGTTATTCTGTGCTTTCTTCTAACCAGCTAAAGATCAAATTCTTTCTTTCCTTGTCTGGATGCATAATTTCCAAGGCACAGTTATGAAAGCTCTAGACTTAAGGTGCATGCTCCTAAGAAATAACATTGTTAACTCAAAGCTATTACTGCTCATACTATGCGAACTTGAATACAGGCAGTCTATTTATTAACATGGATGAAAAACTGTTGCAGTTATTAAGCTGTAAATCACTGGTTTAATATGGTATTCCAATCATTCTCTGGGAGCGGAGGGGAACATGAGCTCTCATTTTGTAACTGATTTGTAAGGCAACTTGTGATCTTTCTGTCAAAGGCAGAAAGAGACCCTGAAAGACAACAATTCCCATTTATTCCTTTTTATCCCTTTCTCACCAACCTGAAAGCGGGCAGCAGTCATCATGCTCTGGGCAGAAAATGTTGTTCTGCCTCAGGCTGTGTTATCTCCCCTTCTGCCTTCTCACCTCATTCCTAACGAAGAAGTGGGTTTTAAGCCATGTTTAAAGGAAAGCTGCTCCAGTATTGTGCTGTGGAGAACATGGTCTGGTGGAGCATGGAAGGTCACAGAGCTACCGGCTCAACAAATGGTCTCTGTTTCATCCTATACAGCTTCTGCCTGAACTTCTGGTTTCTCTCCCCTCTCCACTTCATGCATTCAGCTTAAGCTCTTTGCTGAGGGGCTGAGGGTGATTTTTGCAATGATTGGCTTTTTATTAGTCAAAACCAGTCGATGTTTTAGTGCAACAAGTACAGAAGCGAGACACCATGAAGTGTCCTGGTGTACTAGACAGTGTAATCAGGGGGGTTATGCATTCAGATGTGACCAGAATGTTTTGTTACTGTGCTGGGGATTTTGTACAAGAGGATGCTCTGTCTTCTCCTGGATAAAGCCCCTAGGCAATCACTAGCACAGAGGCATTTCTGCAGTGATTCCTGGGGACAATCGTTCCTCAGAGAATTGAAAGTCAGAAATCTTCAAAGAAGAACTCTCTTGTAGTCCAAATCTGAAGCCCGGATGTAACCCTGTTTGTTGATTACCCTTCAATGTCTGCTGGCATCCCCCAGTGCGCCTCAGCAACGTGGATGTGACATCCATGGATGATTCCACCTTAGGTTACTGCATGAAAACCTCAGCAGAGGTTAATATCAAAAACAATTCAAAATGAGGAGAAGCACAGAGAAAACACCCAAACAAGGATTTTCAATGAAAAACGTTTCTTTTAATGGGCTGAAATATCATTTTCTTCAAAAGACTGTATATTCTTCACCTATTTCCTTCCCTCTGCACTATTTCAAGCATACCATTGGGCTGGATAAGAGAGTTGTTCCACTGAATTTATGATGCCTTTTCAGTTTGAACTCAGCAGGTCTCTGCCTCCAAATGAAAGGGCTAAAAACCTCTTCCTGCTTTCCTGAAGAAAAAAAGGAGAACCTTATAGTTGGACCACGCCGTTATACCATGCGGTTAGTATTCCTTGTCTCCCATGTATTGTCATCTGGCCAAGGGAAACAAGCATCCCGGTCACTCAGAGGATGTGGTGTTCCTCACAGCAAGTCGATGTTCTCAAGATGCTGAGGTGGTTTCAGAGGATGCCCTAAACCGAAGCGTGCAGTTTACACTGTCAGTGTTGGTGTGTGGAGCACTGACTGCAAGGTGGGTGTGCAGATACAGCCTTCTCTTCGAGAGCCCTCGAGAGGAGGAGACACAGTTCATGTTGTTACCTGTCCTGATGTCTTGGCTATTGAAGTGAACAGTGGAAGGGTCCTCGTAGAGGTGGCTAAAGAATAAAGGATAACATTCTGTGTATCATTAACCTTTTAAAGCACAAGTCAGTGGGCTGAGCTACCAGCAGCAGGTTTGCTAAGGAGCCCTGGGGCGTTGCTGGCCCCAGGGAGCTCACAGAGCCTGTGGTACCCACCGGCCAAGGAGGGTGGCTGCACAAGCAGCTCACCGTGCTCTTCCCTGCCATTCCTGCTCTGCCATCACCCCATCCTACCGTACTCTCCCTGTGGCCACAGGCTGATGTGGGGTGTGCAGCCTCCCCAGCCAGCTGCAGCTTTCCCTGCGGCTCTCAGTCTCAGAGAGAGGGCCTGAAACCTGACATGAAATGTGGGATTCTTCTTTGAATAGGGCTTTATTGACAACCACCAGATAATAATAGGGCCCTGGAGTTTTCCCCTTCATTTGCCTTGTGGAAGATCCCACAAGACGCGAGTGATGCTGCTGTGTGGCAGGGGCTTGCTGGAGCCACTTGCAGAGTGACTTGGCAGCAATCACTCAGGATGTGCGGAGTGCTCAGCACCCCAAGTTTAGAGTTACTCAACCAAAATGCTGCGTGCTGAAGTCTGCCAGTGTAATCCTAACAGATTCCAGCATTGCTGTGGAAAGCTACAGGACGTTTAAGAATTCTCTGGAAGTTTTACAGTTTTCTTTTATATCCAGCTTCAGTTTCCTATAAACCGTCTGGCAGCCCTTACATGTACGTTTGTCTTACCTGCCACCTTGCATTTGAGGTGGAAATCAATGTGTAACTCAGTTAAATCACTCTGTTAAATCACAGATTCGTTTCTTGTGTGCTTGCATATGTTTAGGCAGAGAGGCCCTCCTTGACACCCTGAGGGCCAGCAAGCTGTTTGGATAGAGAGCACTTGAGTTGTTACCTGTTTCTGGCACTTCACCTCTCTCTGGAATAACACCCGGGCTCATTGTTAGACAATACTTGTTACTGTGCAGCTTTCGGAGTGAGCAAGTAGCCTCTAAAAATGAACCTAATCAGGCCACGGCTATAGAAGAGAATAAAACATCCTTTTACAAGTACATTAGCACTAAAAGGAGGACTGTGAAGAGCCCCCATCCTCTACTGGGTACTGCGGACGGGGAAAAGGCTGAGGTACTTAATGGTGCCTTTGCCTGAGCCGTCCATGGTCACTCCCCTCCTCCCCGGTCCCCCCCCTCCCTCCCGTGTGTGATTCCAACTTTCGCCGTTAGATGGAAGCAGCTCCCCGGCTAAACCGGCGCTGCCGGGAGCCGCCGCGCACCGGTGCCGAGCCCTTCCAGCTCCGAAACGTTCCGAACCCCTTCCTGGGTCCGCTTCGGGAGCGGGGAGCCCTCAGCGACCCTCAGCCACGGGGCTGCCGCCGTGCCCTGGCCCCGGCCCGCAGCCCCTCATTGCCCCCCGAGCAGGGGACGGACGGGATCATCGGCGCGGCTGGGTCACGCTGCATCCTCAGAGGATGCTTCTCCAGCCTGCTCTTTAAAGGCACGAAGGCTCCATCACCTCCGCAGCCAGAGAATCCCACAACCCCAGCACCATCAGTGCTGGAAGGGCCCTCTGGAGCTCATCCAGTCCAACCCCTGCCAGAGCAGGTGTGTGCAGCCTGAGGGCAGCACCTCCTCTTCCTTCTGCTATCTCTGCCGCTGCTTGGCAGCAGATGGAGCAGGCTGAGGAGCATGGGGGGCAGAAGGAAAGGGGATAATGTCATAAAGTCCATCACCGTTTGCTCCAGCAGGCAGGAATCAGAGGTTTCCGTCACTTCAGTAGAGGGCACATGTTTCTGAGTAGCCTGAATTCCCCAAAGGGCCATGGTGTAGTAAATCCATTACTTCTAGCACTGAACAAAGATACCACAGCCATGCAGTGCAAATCCCCTGTAAACTCACTTTGCTGTTTCAAATTGCTTCAATATCTTCTGACAGGGTAACTTTGCAGTAGCAGACTACACTGATCGGATCCTCCGTGTCCTTGTACAGCCCAAGTAAAAGCAGAAAGCTGGCATAAATTTCAGCTCTGGTTACCACAAGAGAGATGTGGTTGTTTGCCTGCTCCTGATGTAAGTCAGAGCTGTCATCCTGCAGTGCCTGGTATCCAGCATCAGCAGTCGTGGAGCCACAGCCAGAGGATGCTGGTGGGAGCATCCGCAAGGCTGTGTTCTCTAGGCAGCATTTTCCATCTGCTCTTGCTTTTGGGTTGCTTGTATGCAGCATTTGTGGTTCTTATCCTTGTGGAGAGGTTTCATAGGCTTTGAAACAGCTTTAATTTGATAGTAAACTGGTTTCTAGAAGCAATGACTTCAGAATCTGACTCCTCACACTGAGGCATCTGAGAAGGACCAAATTAGACACATCTTCTTCCTGACTCCTTCATTTGTGTGGCAAAACTCATCATTCCTGTGCATCCCCTTTGAGCACCATTGGAATGGAACTTTGGGGGGGGGGG
>NDXB01005624.1:78614-95383 GCA_002631895.1 Agapornis roseicollis | reverse complement strand
CCGTGGGGCGATTGGGGGAGTGTGGGGGGGGGGGGGGGGGGGGGGTAGTTTCTAAGTTACTATTTTCCAATCATAGTAAATGTGGCATTTTCAATGATGCCATCATGCTGTGTGCAGCATTGCCAGCAATAATTGTGCATTTATTGCTTTCTAGCAGGATTTCTGCCTTAGCAAACATTATGGGCCAACAGGAGTAGACGCATACAGTGGAACAACAGATTACAAAGGGCTTGCCATCCAAGCTATACATGGTGCAAGGAGCTTCATTTCACACTAACTCCAGCCTGCTCCCATTGACTGAAAGACCAGTCTTGGCTGGAGTAAAGTAGATGCATTCCTACAGCACATCCTTGAAAGGAAACTGAGGAAACCCAGTTCCTGCATGCTGAGGGCTGCCCTAGGATGGGAACAGCATCACAGGAACTGGGGCACTTCTTCCCTTCAAAAAGAGCCCTGCTCAGAACTAAACTACTAACACAGAGGTACCAGCTGATGCCATGAGGCAGATGGGCTCTGAAAGCAACCTTTATAACACTCTGAAGGGTTCTATCTGGGTCATTTGCTTGACATGCAATGAACTGCTGCTGCCATTCAGTTACTTTAGGCCAGTTTAATTTTTCTCCAAGCTTTACTTGCACATCTGTATGCTTTCTCCTAGGCAAAGGGTGACTTTCTCCCCAGATTTAAGTTAGGAAAAGATTGACTAGCCTATAGGTGAGGAAAAAGTGATTAAGGAAAACTCAGGATTTAAGAGATTTTCAGATTTTAATGGTTCTAGCACCTCTGCAAAAGGTAATGGAAACTTGAAATTTGGCAGGAGGATCACTCCTGTGCTGGAAATGGGCTTTATCCAGCCTGCAAGATAACTGTACCCTTTTATGCAGTAACCTGACTCATTCCAGTCTGCATGGTGCTGGGACTGCATGGGCAGCCTGGAAAACACTTTTGATGCAAGGCAGGCTCTGGCTGCTGTGCACGGATCGTGCTTTGAACAGGGAAAATGAAATGAGGAGATGTCCTTTGAAAAGCATCCTCTGTGTGTTAGCAGCACAGCCACGGTCTGCAAAAGCACCTGTAGAGCAATCTGCGTGGAGGGGTAGCAGCACTTTATCTGTGTTTGTAACAGTCTGAAGCTGCATCACACACATCTCTGAGAGGGACTGGGACTGTTATTTCTGGCTATTGGGTACTTCAGGGGATTAAGCTGTGTTCTGAAAGAAGCCGAAGTTTGCCCACTTCAGTGGTTGCATCAGCACAACTGCCTTGAGAAAACATTGATTTCCTCAATCAGAACAATCGCATCAGTACCAAGCAGAACGATTCTTGCCAGGGGCTTCCACGTTAGCAGAGGATGCTCAGAGCACAGCTGCTTCCCCTTTAGCGTTGCTAACACGTCCTGTTCCACCCTGAAGGAACCTGATAGGTAAAACCTCATCTCTTGAACAGGGCAAGAGAATTGTCCAGAATGTGGACAAGGGTTTCTTGAGCCTTACAATGCCGAGTGTCACGATGCTGCAGTACATCGGTGGGGTTTGACTTTGGAAGTGCTGCTCCTATCCCCCTGGTTTTTGCAGGCTGTTGTGGGGAGGTCTTTCTGCAAAGGACCAGCCAGAAATTCTTGACCTTTAGGTCTTCATCCTGCAGCCTGCCTGGAAGCTACATTTTGGTGTCATAGGACATAAACCGTGCTGAAAATCACATCACAGAATAGGTGGGAATAGACCCCTGACGTCTGTAATCCAGCCTTCCTACATAAAGTTAGGGTGCTCAGGACTTTATTTCCAGCTGACTTTCATGTATCTATTAAAATGAACTTAAATGACTATTTAAAATTAACATTTTTAACAGGGCTCACAATTCACCGTTATCTTCAATAAATGCCACGACTGGTGCCAAATGGAAAACCCTCTAGGAAACAGTACTGGAGACAGAAGGTACGCTTTGTCCGTTGGAGTTTTCAGGTCACAGGTGAGGTATACTGTCCAGACAGAGTGCAAAACTGGTGCAGAGGATGTGAAACTTTAAGGCCTGTCTCCATACGGGAGGTGCTGCAGCCCCTGAGCATCCTCATGGCCTCCTCTGGACTTGCTCCGACAGCTCCGTGTCCTCTTGTGCCCAGGAATCCAGTTCTTAAAAGTGAAGCAACTTAAGTTTTGAATCAGAGAGGCTTGGTATATCTATGTCCCAGCTGAACTGCCCCTTCTGAAGTTTGGGATGTTTCCTCATGGCTAAAATAAATTCCCTGTGACACCCATCTCCTTCCCATCTGGCTGCGTCCATGTTCCAGGTGCAGTTGACCTTCTGAGTTAGACTTTTTGAGTTAAATGCCACTTGGAGAGTGATGGACCAAAGCAGAGAACATGATGCTCACGTCTGGAAAAGGGAGGAACCAGTTTTATACAGAGCAGGTGGAAACCAGATGTACTTGAAGCTAGGGTGAGAAGAAGCAGAAGTGTCCTGACAATTGGCTATGATGGTTTCCATCAGGTTACGCAGCTCTGTGTTTCCTAGACCACATACCTGGACTTCATTAGGGCTCTCCAGAAAGAGCATTGCTCTTCTTATTCTAATTGTGTTAAAATTAACTTGGTCAGAAGACTTTATCAGAAAATGAAGTGTGATGTTTCTTCCTAGAAATGACTAGAAAATGTATGGGTTTCCACAGATTCCTGCTGAAACTCTGCCTCTGCATTAGTGTGTGGATCTGTGCCTTAAGGGAGAGCCAGAGCTCCGTTGCAGTGTAAAAAACCTCTCCAAAGGGCATTGTTTCCTGAAGGTGTTTTTCATCTTGTTTTGAAATCTGCTGGCCTTGGAGATGGGCCTGGTCCCAAGCCGACCATCTCAAGGCAGCAGTCCCAAGGCAACAGCTCTGGCATCAAAACTCTTCCTAAGGTCAACAGCTGTGAGAGTGTTCAGCAGGACCCTGTGAGCCAAGCTGTTTGGAGCCAGCCCTGAGCTGAGTGCTGAGCTGGGGCTCAGCATGATAGCTGTGGGCTGGCCAAGGAGTGGGTTGGATGCTGCCACCCATCCAAGCCATACTTCCTTCCTTGTGGAAAATGAGTAAGCCTGTCCCAGGGCAGAGGAAATCCAAGCTGCCCTTTGTTTCTTCTGGCTAGTGCCCAAATCTGGGAAAACCAAGTGTCTTCATGTGTTTTAATCTTCTCTTTACCTCTCTTTGTCTGCAGTGACACTGGGCCATAGCCTGCTTACTGCACAAGTTACCTGAGCTGCCTTTTGGTGCTGGGGTTTCTGTTCTTTAGGAGAAAAAGTGATGGAGGTGGAGGTGGATGGGCAGAAGGAACTGAGTTGGGGCTCAGCTTCAGGGACAGGAAGAAGGCAAAAGTGACCACAGGGCAAAGATATGCTTGAGGAATGCTTGAGGGTTTGGTAGATTTTGCTGAACTTTAGTGTATAGTCATATAGCATATAGTCGTATAGTGTATAGTCATATAGCGTATAGTTATATAGTGTATAGTCAGTCACTGTGCATGTCTGCAACCAGGCACTTTAGATTTTGAGAGATCCAAGAGTTGCCTCTTGTTGCCCATCCCCACTACAAACTAGTGTCCCAGTCTATAGTCCCTAAACAAGGGTGTTTTGTAACTGATTAGTTCAGGCTCTGCTCTCATTCTTAACATCAAGTTTGCTTGATGTTAAGTCACTTGAAAGGAACTACCTCACATTAAGGCTTAACATTGGGAAATATCCTTCCATTGCATTTCTGGAGCAGGACCCACAGGGAATGGTGGGACTGAAGCATCTGAAGAGAGAGCTGCAGTGCTCTGCTGGGTGAGAAGAGTCCCCTTTCCTCTGCAAACGAGAAAGAGAGGGGCCGGAGGAGACAGTGGAAAGAGAAAGGCAGAGAAAATGCAGAGTTAATGCTAAAACACCGTAACCAACGCTTGGAGAGATCATATTGTCCTTATCTCGTGGAGTCACTTGTGACCTAAGGAACCACCACCACTACAGTTATGAGGAGGAACAAAAGCATTCCCTTATTGACAAAACCCTGGGAAAACAGCGACAGAAGATCCAGAGGGTGTTTTTCTAACTGCAATGATAAACCAAGCACAACTGCGTGTGTAGATTTAGCCACACGTACTCTTCAGTTTCTCCTTTTGACTACAGGTGATGATTGCTTTTATTGTTGGAGCTGTACAGTAGGTTCGCCCCGAAAAGCAGTGTTAGCCTAAGGCAAATGGGAAGCAGCACTGATCGCAGCACTGCACGCCGTTACTTTATATGGGCTGCCTTGCAAAAGGTGCAAAACTGGGGATGCTTTGGAGCTGGACCACCCATGGGGAGACAGCAACAGATGTTCTGTGATTATACGTAACAAATTGCTCTATTCCTGGCACCCATTACTCCGGGCTAAAGCCTATCCCTTCATTATGTGCATGACTGGCTTTCTGCTAAATATGAAATGAGGACACACTTTCTCATTCACTTACACAGAGGAGGTTGCCAGGCACATAACTGGGTAAAGCTGGGGCTTCCCAGTAACCATTCATTGAGCAAAAGTGATGAATTTTGCAAAATTCCTATCAAAACACACTTGGTAAATGTATCAGAATCTTCTGCTACTAACATGCATCCTTATGGAATCATGGAAACAACCAGGTTGGAAAAGACCTTTACGTTCATCCAGTCCAACCATTCCCCAGCACTGTCAAGGCCACCACTAACCCATGGTGCCTGCAGCTCTGCCCTGGGCAGCCTGTTCCAATGCCTGAGCACCCTGTGGGGCAGGGATTGTTCCTCAGCTCCATCTAAACCTGCCCTGGGGCAGCTTGAGCCCGGTTCCTCTTGTCCCATCCCTTGTCCCTTGGGAGCAGAGCCCAGCCCCTCCTGGCTCCATCCTCCTCTCAGGCACTTGTAGGNTCCGACCTCTTGTCCCATCCCTTGTCCCTTGGGAGCAGAGCCCAGCCCCTCCTGGCTCCATCCTCCTCTCAGGCACTTGTAGGGAGCCATCAGGTCCCCCCTGAGCCTTCTCTTCTTCACACTGAACCCCCCGGGTCCCTCAGCCCTTCCCCATCACACTTGGGCTCCAGGCCCTGCACCAGATCCGTTGCCCTTTGTTATGTACCCAGGACTAAAGCTGGCTCTTAGTTTCAGGAGAAGACCAGAATTCCTGGTTCTCCCAGTTCCATCAGGTGTTTCACGGTGTTTCACAACAGAAAAATAAGCCATGCCTTGGATTTGGAGATGAACCTAAGCTCAGATATTCCTTCTTTACTCCTCTGAGAAGCTGCACATGTTCACAAAGGGTATTTCTGGGAGGCTAGAAGCTTTTGAGAGGAACAGAAGTGACCCAGTTCTCTGATTAAAAACTCTCCAATAGGTAATCACACCTCTGTCTGTATTTATATACATTTGCATGTATTTGTATACATTTGCATGTATTTGCATGTTTCTTCAGGTTTGGAAGAGAAAATAGGGAGCAAGAAAATGATCTTTAAGCTATACATGAATGGTTAGGTAGGAAAGTACAGCTGGGGGGGTGTGTGGAAGAGGAGGAAAAAGGCAGTAGAGAAAGAAAAGGTACAGAAGAGAAGGAGAAGATATAAGAAAACACTCAAAATACTACAAGATAAAGATAAGAAAGATGCTAAGACTTTACTTATTTCCTAGCACATTGTCACATCTTCTCCCAGAGGGAAGGAAGGGAAAACCTTCATCATTCCCTTATCTCTGCCCACCTGGATTCAAAGCTTGTTCCTTTATGGACACACAGTTTAGGCTGTGATCAAAGAGTAACTGATCCTTCCAGCAATCATATCACCACTGCCTTTCTCTGATTCACAGATCTGCTGTTGCAGATTTGCTGTCCTGAAAAGAATGAACAGTTCTTTAGACACGAGTTCCTAATGGCCTTCTAGTTCTCTACTTGCTTTAAAAGAACCAAATGCCTGGTGTTTGCAGCAGCCCTCTTTCTTGCTTTAAAATGAGGTGGAAAAATGCATTGGATTATTCTCCCCAAGTGGCAAGTGCCTGCTGCAGTTTTACCAGCTTGGTCTTCCTCATGGAATCACAGAATCCCAGCCTGGCTTGGGCTGGAAAGGACCTTAAAGCTCCTCCAGCTCCATCCCTATGCCACGGGCAGGGACCCCTTCCACTGGAGCAGCTTGCTCCAAGCCCCTGTGTCCAGCCTGGCCTTGAGCACTGCCAGGGATGGGGCAGCCACGGCTTCTCTGGGCCATCACCCTGTGCCAGCGCCTCAGCACCCTCACAGGGAACAGCTTCTGCCTTAGATCTAACCTGAACTTGCCCTGTTCCAGTCTGAACCCAGCACCCCTTGTCCTGTCAAACTCATTGTTTGTGAGGCTCCGATGATTTTACAAATTCCAGGGGCATTTCTGATCTGCTGTTTTTCTAGGGAATCATGAAGAGTAAATACATGCTTTGTATTTCAAAGCTTTTCATAGTCTGGAGAAAGCGTTTTAAACTTGGTTATTGTAAGACTGGAGTACACAGTTGCTCTCTGTACTACCCAAAGGGCAGATGTCAGCAATACCCTGCTCTTCCCAGTGAGTGTCCTGGTGACTGCAGTCATTAAATCCTGCCTCTCATCTTCTGGTAGCTGTCCATCACTCAGGAATTCTGAGTGTCAGCATGTTCCCCCAATGAAGATCAGGAGATGAGTCTTGGTAAATCGTGTTGCTTGGCAGATGGAAGACAGGAAATCAAGGGAATGATTTCTTTTCAGTTCTGGAACACCTTTTAAATCTCTTCTATTTCCCCGGGGACTCTCACATCTTGTGCAGCTGAATGCATCCCTCCTAACAAAGCTGATTGTTCTTGTGATGCTCCGCAAACACATGGCCAAAGAGTTCGGCAGTCGCTCTTTTGTTAGGACACAATAAACCTCATGAATTTCCTGACGGATCATCTCCCTGGCAGCTTGGAGTCCCCAGCTCCATATTTGTTGACACAGCCTGTTGAGATCTAAGCTCTTTAATTTGCAACTGTAGCATGTAATTTTGGGGGAAATAAAGCGCAATTCAGTCACAGGACATTCAGAATCACTCAGTTCTAATCTGTAATGTCAGCAAGCCCATTTCACTGACATTATTGTTTTGACACTGAGTGTAATAGGAATGATTAAGCCAGGAAGAGAGCAGCTCTTACTTGACTGCTGTCAGCTACTGAACCACAATAGCCCAGCACACAGACTCTATTCAGCTGATGAAACGGGAAACTTGATCTGCTGCTGCAGCATGTTAGTAACCACAATGCTATATTTCAATCCCTACTTGGTTTTATAAATGTTTAGTCTCACTCTGTTAGACCCAGGCTCCTACAAAAGCAATTCCTGTTTCACAACTGGAAGGAATAGCGACCAAACTTCCTTTTTTTTTTTTTCCTTGGAAATTCCCTGTATCCAGGCATGTGTCAAAGCCTTTTTATTAGTATTATTATTTCAAATGGAAGAGTGTGTTTTTGGATGGGGGATGAAAATGGAAGGGATCTGAACAATATCAGCCCTTGTGACTTTAATGTGAAGATTAAGATTCATGACGGTAGGCATGTAATGTGATAGAAATATACATCACTGTTACAGGGAGAATGTGTACTTTGTTCTCCAGGAACCTGGCATTGCTGAGCTGGGAGATGCAGGCGCTCGAGCTGAGTGCTAAGTGGCCATTTCTTCAAAATAGGTGTTTGCTTTCCTTTACGTTTTACATGATTTCCTATCATTATGCTGTCAAGTGTCCTGTGCTATAACGCTAACAAATTGGGTACAGCGAAGGCCGTGTAACGGTGTAAATGAATGCCTCTGTCTCTCTTTCGTGTCTGAAGAGAAAACCCCCTTTTCCTCACCTATGTGCACAGAAGATCCATGGTGCTCAAGAGATTTCACATTGTACTTGAAAGCAGCCTTAATGTATTTTTTCCCTGAGTTTATACTCCAACAGATCTCAGTTTAGGACGCTCAGCTCTGCACAGAAGTGTTATCCACACGTCAAGGGCACTGCAGGATAAATACTGTATTCACAGGATCCACATCAGGTTACAAACTTGGAGAGAACAGATGAGAATGAGACATGGGACACCCAGAGCCAGAGCTGGCCCAAGGTACTGAGCAGGGAGAGCTGTCACCAGTGCAGGAGGCAGCATCTTGCAGCCTTCAGAGAGCGGCTCCTGCCATCACCCTGACCAGTGGTGCTTTTCTTCCACTGCTGCTCATAGCAAGGATCTGCCTGTTTGCATAAGGAGGAACTGAAGGCTTGGAAGTGAAGAGGCTGCATGGGAGACCTGCAGCAGAGTAGGAGCCCTCAGGGTCCTTATAAAGCAACTAGATGGTTCCATAAATAGCTTTATAAGTTTACCTCTTAAATAAAACATCACTTCGGGGAAGAGCCTGATTTGTTTTACTGCTTCCTAAAAAGGAGTGTGATTGTATTAGATCATTATATAGCATTGCATTAGATCACATATATAGCAACACCTATGGTTGTTGTGTCTCCACATGCAGCAAGATGTTCAATATTCCGAACATACAAAGATGAGAGGGTAAGGGAGACATCCATACAAGTGGAGAGTGGATTATATATGTTGGGATGTATAACACTTGCCTTAATTTATATGCTGAAGGAAGCAGGAATAGCTGGTTAAAAGCAAGGAAGCACTATGCGTGAGGCATGAGTTCAAGTTTTGGAGCAGGGAATTTGGGGTTTCATCACTGGATATTGCTACTATTTTTGACATGCCAAAAAGGGAAAACTTGGTTTTCCCTTCTGAGAAATGGTCATGATCCTATGCAATTTCCAGGGCTGTCATGAAACCAAAGGAAGTGATAAAAGGCTATAGAAATTCTTCATGGCAAAGCTCACAGAGGATGGATCTTTCCTTCCATGACAAGGGATTATAGCAGAGCATAGGAGAGCTCGACTTCCATCAGAGGAGGAGCACATGCAAGGGGACAGCCAGGACAATGACTTGCTAAACTCTGCTGTGGCTTTGCTCCTATACTGACTGCACATATCTGGGCAGAGAAGGGAGAGTGCAGTCAGGGAAAGAAACCATTTCTTCTTCTCTTTCTCTCATCTTGCAGTAATTTTTGAGGTTGGAAAACCTCAACTTATTGTGAATGAAAAGCAGGAACTTCTCCTGTGGCAGGTATAGCTACGAGGAGGCAGCTACACTTGTCCTTAGGGGCCTGTGTCAAGTTCCTAGCTGAGAACATGCCGGTATCTGTGTCACTGACTCCGTTATGTTCTGTGCATGCTTCAGCTCCCAGCCATAATCTATGGCTAGCAAAGGTTTGAGGGTTAGTGCTTTGGGCTGGCCTTGCAACGGGTGCAGAAAGGGAGCCTTACTCTGTGGCTTCACAACTGGCTAAAGCCATGGAGCTATGGGCTGTCACTGGAGGCACTGCTCCTGCTCTTCTGCACTGTGGGAGCAGGCTGGGCTCTGGGCCTGCAGGATCTGCATTCTTTCAGGCAGCAGATGGAATCAATAGGTCTTTGGTAGGGACAAAGCGCTGCTGGAGCTGGGAATCAGCAGGATCAGTGTTGGCCATGGGTATGTCACATTCTGGAGGGATGCAAACAGGTGCCAAACCCATCGCAAAACCAGAAGGCTTTTGCTTCTTGTCCTGGGCAGATTGGTTTTTACTGGTGGTAGAGACACGAAGTCTCAGGACGGCTTTGTGTGCATGTGTATTGCTAACAGCAGGGATTTCACCCTATGGGGAAAGCACAGGCTTTAGTCAGAGTGGCTTTAAAGTTGGTATTAAGTTCATTTGGACACAGTCAGATGCAGGAATCGTCAATGCAAACCAATTCTGAAAACCACTGTCTGACAATACAAGTGTGATGGCTTTCTGAGGCCTGAATTCCAAGGAGGACAGAAGTAATGCTATTTTATTGATACTGTGTTACAAAATGAAATGAAAGCTTCCAAAAAGAAGGAAGTAGCAACACAAACTGCAAACTCTGTCCTAGTATCTGTCTGCAAGTGTGGTTGTTTCTTTTACCCAGAAGAAGGCCACAGAAATATTTCTAATATATGTATTTATAAACTGTATTTCTAATGTAGCTTTTGAGTTTATAGTGCTTTTGCTGTCTGGTTTCCTTGGGCTTAGGTGTCGGATATTGCGTGTGCCACATCTATGTTCAGAATTGGTCTTTTACCTCTGTTTTTCAGCTTCAGGCCATTATGTTATATAGCATTTTGACAAAGGCTGACTTCCCATGATATTAAAACGGAATGGTGTGTTACAGAGGAAATGTCAGACAATTCTACTTCTTAGTTTTATTTTGCCTTGTGCTTTCCATATGTCTTCCTTTAATCTCGGTGCAAATAAAATGCAGGGATGGGGTTTCCATTTAAACTTGCAGAGTTGCAGTCAGCACAACTGAGGCTGTGGTCAACGAGCCAGGCTCAGCAGTGAGTGAACATGCCCGGTATCTTAGACTCATAGAATCATGGGAAGGTTTGGGTTGGAAGGGACCTTAAAGCTCCTCCAGCTCCAACCCCTGCCACGGGCAGGGACCCCTTCCACTGGAGCAGCTTGCTCCAAGCCCCTGTGTCCAACCTGGCCTTGAGCACTGCCAGGGATGGGGCATTTGCCACTTGCAGGAAGCTCTCAGCCTCTTGCAGAATGTGTTGTGTCTCGCTGATACCACATAAACTATCCAAGGCCTGCTGTTAAAGGAGGGATTTGGACTTCACAAAGCATTATGAAGTGCTCTGTGAAATCCAAAGTCCAGCAGACTGTAACATCTAACAAAAGGAATACTGTAGAATTTCCTAAGCACAAAACCGAAATGCAAATGCCCTTCTCCAGTTATTTCCACACTCATTCACGATGTTTGTAGCTATTGCCTTGCAATTGTCTTTATGAGACAGTGTATAAATTCATTCCATACTTCCTTCTCTCCTTCCTGCCTTCCCACCTTCCTTCCTGCCTTCCTCCCTCCCTCCCTTCCTCCCTGCCTTCTTTCCTTCCTACCCTGAAACAGGAGCAGACCAAAAGACCAGTCAGTGTGTTCAAATACAGCAACCTTTGCAGACTCCTTCAGTAATGCTCTTTGAGACTCACTCATAGGTAAGCCAGATCACAGGTTCCTCTTTTGTATCTCAGTAACATTTCCTAATTATAATAGGAATGCATCTGGGACAATGGTCATATCTGTGTTCCCTTAACACATTCAGACCTCAAATAGGTTGATGCACTTCAAAGGTAAAAGGTAATTTTAAGGATAAACATTAAGATACTTGCCTGGACTTTACTTTGTGTTTTGGGGGAAGCCAGTGACAAATGAAGTGCCAGATTTCCTATTGAAGTTAAAGGAATTCCTGTCAAAAACATTGTAATGATTCATCTCACTGAATGCAAACCTGCTTTCCCTCTTCAGTGCCATTTCAACCTCAGCAGTCACACAAAACCCTGTCCTTTGAAGACTCGAGGGGACTACTTCAAGAAGAGAGTGTCAAGCATCTGCAGCCTTTTTGCAGTGTCACAGATTGGGAGAGCCTGGTGCTAGGGTGAAAAGTTCTTGTTGATTCTCTGAATGTTTAAAGGCCATAAAATGCTGATGTTTCTTCACCATAAAACCAGTGACCATGGTCATTAGTAGGGCTTCTGTGGTTTTAGATACACACTTGTGCACAGATCTCTGATGCTTTCATGAACTGTGTTAAGTGGAAACAAATTGACCTGTGTAAGTGGAAACAAATTTTGCAGCAACAGCTTTTCTGCCTGAACGATTCAAATTCATACATATTTAAACACTGGTCCCTCTAATAGGAGCTATGGGGGAACTGGGGCTCCTCTTGCCTCAACAAGCTCTGCCTGAAGAGCTGATGCTACCCCCTTGTGTGAGCTGTCAGTCACTGGGGTTGTGTGCATTCGTTTGAGAGATTCCAGTTCTGATTAAGGTGTGCAATTATCAGGAGCAGATGTGCTAGATTTTGGCATTGGTATTGTAGAGGGGGGTCAATTTTAGACCTGGTTTAACCAAGTCTAAAGTCACGTTAGACTCCCTTATCCCAGCCCTGAATTGGCTGAAGCAGCTGGAACCGCAGATTCCGTTATCAATCTGCACATTTAGGCCGCTGTCTTAGCAGCCAAGAGGCTGATTTCGGGCTTGGTGCTGGCCAAAGTGTGGTTAACCTCACAGAAACGTACCATTCCAGCAACAAGAATTCCCTTGTAGCCACTGCTGCGCTAACCAAACGCTAACATTTCGCTTTGGAGAGCACAATATCATTCAAGCTGCCTTGCAATACTCTACATGTTTGTACCGTTACAAACTGATGACAAACTGATTTGTTCATTACATCTTACACGTAACTGCCAACTATTCTCTCCCCAATGTAAGTGCTGTGTTTTGAGGATAAGCTAATCCAGCCTGTGTGTATAGGTAGGCAGCCAGAAACAAGCACAAAAATATGGCTTCGTTGGGAGCAAAACCTGCTCTGTTTTAGAGCTCTGTCTGAAAGGAAAACTGCTCTTCCTGAATGGCTGCATCTTTCAGAGCGTGCAGGTTTGTCCCTGGTCAGGGCTCTCCGAGCTCCTCTGGAAGGGTGCACAACTGGCCATCCTGCTAACTACTCTGGGGAAAGGCAATGCAGTTCTGGGGGGCACAAAAGGGACATTGGTTCTCTTCTCCTTCCTCAGAGGTGGTCCCTTCCAGCCAGCGCTGGAAACACCAAACCATCCCTGGAGCTAACAGGGGTATGCGAGGTGAGAGACCTGGAGGGGTGAAATGCTTGAGCAAGGATGGATCACAGGGGAGGAAAGAGCCCATTCTCTCTTATCTGATGAAAAAAGCAACAGCAAACCTGCCAAAGCAAGAGGGATGCTTTGTTGACAGCCCCTGAGAAGCCTTCTTTTAGTAGTGTTCCCTCTGGCACATGCAATGTGTCTTATGGACACCATTTATTTTCTACAGTTACAATAGGGAAATCATTTTCTGTGGGCTGGAATTTGGCCTTTTAATGGGAGTGGGTTTGGATCTTACCTAACCTTGCCAGGCATTCCAAACATCTTTTTACCCAGGGAAAACAACTTCGTTCGGCAATTCTCCGACTCCTTTGAACTTTGCACAGGAAACCACCTGGAAATGGAAGATAAAATACACAGTTTAAGCAGTGGAAAAAGCAAAGCACATCACACATCCTAATATAGCCTGGTATCAACAGAACGTTCCATCCATGGACAGTAAATATGCCTTTCTTTTCTCAGGGGGTTAGACTCAGTTCAGACCAACACATTTGTGTTTTCACCTTTCGCTACTGAGCATAGGAAACTGCTTTAGCCTCCTGCACATAGACCTGCCATGTATTTAATAACATGCATGTACTTCTGGTTCAAAATCGATCTGGATAAAGCTGAGACCTGTCTCTGTGTTCAGAGCTCCCATTCAAGCCCTCTCCACTCTGTACTTAACTTCTTTGCGTGGTTCCAGTCATCCTGCTCTCCCAGGTTGTCCTGCAAGCTGGAGAGTCATCCTGCTCAGGCCCTTTGGGAACATTTGGTGTGAAGGCTCAAGGCTGCTCCACTGAAGTCAGCAGCCAAACTCCCACTGGATTCGGGCTCTACCTCAGCCATAAGGAGCACAGTGACTGCCCTTGGAAAGGTTTTCTCCTCTTCAACACATAAAGATTTCTCATGTTTGGGGGTTTTCTCCTTTATCCCTGACCTGAGAAGAAGCCACCACCTCTGGGTCTTCCTGGCCCCCAGCTGCACACCAAGCCCAGGCTGCTGGGCTGGAGCCAAGGAACTCCTGCAGAACCACTGCTATTGCCACCCCTGAACCCTTCTTATCCCCTCTGAGGTATGTGCTATGTGTTCTGGGGCTTTCAGCCATGCGAGGGTTTGGTATGTAGTTTATAGCTCACGTAAAGGTTGGGATTTCTCGAGCTATAATCCAGTTTCATGCTGTTTCTTTTAAGTATCTTCTTTCTGGAGCATGCCAGGTTTATCACCGCATGCTTTTCCAGCCCCTTTATGTGGACAACACCCAAACACAACACATCTGAATGCTGGCAAAGGGGGTGTGCCAGCCTGGAAGGCCCTGCATCCAGACAAGCCAGAACTGGGTGCCTGCTGTGCTGAATGCTGCCGCATCTGCTTTGGCTGCACTAACAGCCCAAGTTTTCACAGCTGCCAGGCTGGGCTCCATTTACTCTGATTTTACATGCCTTTTAGGAGCTGGCCTAGCTTGCAACAGCACATAACTTTAACATTAGACTTATAAAATGAGCCTTTGATGCTTTGGAGCTCCATGTGTGTACTCTCTCCTCAACAAGGAAGTGCTGAATAGGAAGCCGATGGGCAGCATTACTGAGTGAGGAATGTTCGTTGCTCTGTCCATTTCAGAATGTTTCTGAATGAAAGAAACAAACTCTCGCCATTCACAACAGAGACCTGAGCAACAGATAGGTATCTCATGTAAAAACCAGAGCTAAGCCTTGCTTTCCCATAGGCAGAGACATTTGCCCACAGGTTGGTTTGTTCTGCCAGCAACAATTCACAGTTACCAGGCAGCATACGAACACGGTACTTCCATTTCTGTAGGGCAGGGCCATCACGGTGAATGTAGGAATACCTTACTTGAGAGCAGCTTCAGAACTTGCCCAGCTAACGGGACAATCCGTTCCTTTTGGTGATACTCGGTTCACGTGGGCACCAAAGATGCCGTGCCTAACCGAGTGCTTGCCATCTGTTAGCAATATCTCCAGGAGAATTAATCGGCAAGGGCCTGAGAGCCCTCTGCCTACAGCCTTCCATGAAAGCAATACTGACTGGCACTGACACAGCATTGAATTGCTTCCCTTGTAAGATAGCCCTTTTGACAGAAGCTTAGCCCTGCCACCTGTCCCCTTGGCTGCCCATTCCTTTCCTCTTGTGTGAGATGAAGCTTAATAAACACAAGAGCATTTTAGCAGTCTAATTGTTTCTTGATACTAAGAGCATGAAGATGGTCCTGGCTGTTGTTGGTGTCTCACTCCCAGACTACTATCCTCTTAAGCAAACTGAAGATAGGAAGCACTTTCAGTAGGACATTAATGTTCCTGCCAGCCTGTTTTGGATGCCTCTCCTACACTGAAGCTGCTTATTGCCTCATCTGCAAGGCTCAGCGCTGACACTTGCTTTGAGCAGACACCCGCAATCTCCTGCTTTCTGGATGAGCCTCACTGCTCTGAGCAGTTTCATGTGTGAGCGCTTGCGGTCCTGAGTGCGATGGTCTGCACATATCCTGTGATGCTGATTTACAGCCTCCTGCTCTGCTCACTGCTGCTTTGAGACGTCGCCAGAGAATGAGGGAAGGTCAAAGCCACCACCAGGCCAGGTTCGTTCACCCTCCCAGCGCCTCCCCCAGGCTCGCCCCTCGGTTTGACTCTTTAGATGACTTTCAGCAAATGGTTTTGGAAGCTTTCCTTCAGCTCTAATCAGATGGCAAAAGTGTTTGTTTGATTTAATCATGGCCATGAAACTGAGCCTTTGTGGGGGTTTTTATCTTCCTTCTTTTCAGAGGGACCTGTTTGGTTTGCCTCTCTCTTCAGGACCACATGGGATTTGGCTGGTGATGAGAAGACCAAATGGGCCCCACTGAAAGCTTTCGGAGCACGCAGCACTCAGCTCAGGGGGCTGGCAGGCCTCTGGAGGAGCTGCAGACTGACCACTGCTCAACTCGTGTGCAGAAACCATGCTCATTTCAGTGTCTGCAGTCACCTACAGCGTGTAAAGACCTGCGAGCCATCTCGGGGAAGAGAATTCCTGCCTGTGCTGGGAGGGGAGTCAGCACAGTCACAGGCCTCACAGTGCGGAGCTCGAGGCAAGACTGTTTGTCATTGGAAAGCCTGACTTCTGAAAACTGCTTTTGCAGAAGGAGAGGTCATGGTCCTGGTGGAGTCTGGGAGCAGAGTGAGGCTGGGGAGAGCCGTTAGCATGAAAAGTCTACCTCCTGAGTGCTCTCTGCAGGAGACACCTGGTTTGGGGTCCCAGCTGAGCTGCTGCTTAATAGCTCGTCCGGGTGCCAAAAAGCTGTTTCATGACATTCTTGGCTTAAGCGTTGCAAAAGCAGTGGAACATTTTTGCTAAACAGAGCCCTTAGTCTCTAAATCATTGCTTTCTGGATGAAAACCCGAGCAAATTGAGAGCAACGTCAAAATGCTAAAACTTCAGTGTTCCATCAGACATAGTTTTGTGCTGAATCTCCATGGCTGGCTCCAAGGCTTCCTGAGGTGTATGTTAGCAAATAGTCGCCCTTTTGTATGACTAGGAACCTGCCATGTCCTCTGAGCATCATGGACGAGCTCGTGTTCCATCAAGTGCACCTCTGAAAACTACTTTAAGCTCAGGTAATGAATCTTGTGTTACTCCTAACGTTAATACTTGGGAGATTTAAAAACATTCACGAAATGGAACTTGCCCAACCTGCAGCTGGAAAAACCAGGACATTTTCTTCTGGAAAAATAAGAAAGCCTTGGCCACTTTTCAGCTCTGTTTCTGTGCAGGATGGATCAACTGCTCTGTGCTCAGGGAAGAATTCTAGAAATGCTAATGAAGTCATTCCTGATAAGAGGAACATAAACTCTTTCTTTTGCTAAACAACAGTTTGCTTACAGGCCAGCTCAGTGACCCCTGATTTATTACATGTATGTGTCCAAGACTCTTTCTAGTAGTAAATCTTTTTCCACTTCCCTTCATCATTTTTTTCTCATTCCTTATGAATGCTTGGACTATAAGATTCAGTGCAGCTCATGATGAGGACAGGGAGAAAGCATGCAGCCTCTGTGGGTCCTGGGGGGGG
>NDXB01005624.1:8037-78546 GCA_002631895.1 Agapornis roseicollis | reverse complement strand
GGGAGAAGAAGCGGCGCGGGGGGGGGGGGGGGGGGGGGGGGGGGAGAGCAAGAAATGCACATACAGCATTGGATCACTTCATAAATTATCCAGATGGATAGAAGTGACTTTCCCAGGATGACCCGGAGCAGGAAGGTCCTGAATTAACTCTTTAGCAGCATTTTGTGCATTGCGTTTGTATCTTTCACACTGAAGTTGTGCGCACGGAGGAGCAACTGCGCAGCGGCATCGGAACGATTTCACGTTGATTTGTGGGCTAAACCTTTGTAATTAGTCAGCCACAATGTGTTATCAGTTTAGCTTCATTTCCCAGCTGCGCTCTCCTGTCATTCCTCATCAGTGTTTTCAGGATCCTGGTGATGATGTCACCCCCCACAATTCCCCCAAAGCTCCCCAGCGTTCATTCCCAATGATTAATGAAGCTATGAAAACTATGAGTGCTTCCAAATCAAGTATGTGCCTAAAGGTAAGCAGTGCACAGGAAAAGATGATTAAAAGGAAGGATTGTGTGTTTCCTTGAAGCTCAGCAGCCCGTCGGTCCTGCAGCAGTCCAGAGCTCTCTGGAGCTTTTGTGCAACCCACCAAAGACTTGTTCTGGGGGCAAAAAGCACCTAGACAAGCTTGACTGTTAGACCTGTTTGAATGTCATTGTATGGCTGTGGGTTTCACATACCCGGGACATTAAAAGGACAGAAACGGGCTCTGTGCTGCGAGCAATAGGTCTGGCAAACCCGTCCATCAATTGTCTTGAGAAGTGTGGGTCCTGAGGCTTATTTCATCTTGAACGTGGGTTCTTAAGGAAGAAAAATAGTCGATGGATATCGTGAAGCTTTGGCTCGCGTTAGGGGAGCTCAGAGGTGAGCTGTGGCAATGCTGTGCACTCAGGAGCCAGATTTGCCAGGAGAGAAAGTGCTGCGCCTTTTATGAACTGAATGAGCACTGTGTGTAGCTGGGCTTTGCCAAGGCCCCTGCAAATGTCTAATTCATGTGGAAGCAGGCTCAGATGCTTACCCACTGAAGCAGCATAATGTTTTCCATTCTAACACAACACCCTCTTAAAACAGTTACTCCCACTCCAAACTTTGTGTCTATCTCCTCAGTGTGTGAATGCCAAATGAATCGAAGTGGTTTAAGCCACAGTAAGGATGGAAAACCTGGACGTTGGTGTTCCTTTAGCAGAAGGTGAGACACCAGATAGGTCCACAGTTCCTGTCAAACACAGCATACAATTATTCTATAGGAAATGTGTACTTTCACAGTAACGGTTTACATGCCATTTGATTCATACAGGACAATGTTTGTCAACAAGGTCAGCAAAAGCAGGGTCCAGGAAAAGACTTGAGTGGTAAAAGCATCATTTTTTTAGAATCAGATGGTCTAAATCCAAACCCTATCATTCAAAAGGGCCTGTTCAGCTGCTATTGAGCAGTAATGCACATTCAGTCCTCTGTGTGCCTGGGGAGGGATTAATCAGAATGTATTGATGCCTAAACTGGGGATAATATATCCAAGACAGATTGTCTTCAGCCAGTGGAAAGAAATGAAGTTTTCTCAGGGCATGATTCATTTCCTAAAGTAGGTGCTAAAGGAGTAAGTGATGCAATGGAAAAAAGCTCCCAATGAAATTAGGTAAAAACAGTGGGTAATTTATCATCCTAAAGTATGGAATGCCTAAGAATGTCTCTCCCTCAGCAATAGCCTTCAAGGGTGCAAGACGTTTATTCTGTTGGCAAAAGGACAGTTGTCCCTTGAGGTCTGTGCAGTTCTAAACTGCCCTGATTTGACCAGCTAAGTAATCATGTCCCTGCTCTACATGACATCCCCAAACCAGGTTTTGTTCTACCTGAAGCTCCTGAGGCACTTTATCTTGTAGTTGTTGCCAGAGACTCATGCAGCAAAACACTCTAATCCCTCACAAAAACGTCATCATGGTCACGTCCTCTTGAGATGGTCATGGCGATGGTAAGTGGTGCCTGTGTGTGAATGAGTGCTGTGGTAAGAGGTCTTGCTCAGTTCAAGGTTCAAACCCACATCTTTTCACCTCAAAGTGTGCCTAACCACAAATACCATTTTCTATAGGAAAATGAGTGGTATATAGTTTTCTCAGTGACACTGAGGGCTTTTTCATAACAAAGGAATTAGAGAGTTGACGATCCAGAGATGTAAAAGAATAAACAACATAGAATCATAGATCACAGTGTGGTTTGGGTTGGAAGGGACCTTAAAGCTCACCCAGCTCCAACCCCTGCCATGGGCAGGGACCCCTTCCACTGGAGCAGCTTGCTCCAAGCCCCTGTGTCCAGCCTGGCCTTGAGCACTGCCAGGGATGGGGCAGCCACAGCTTCTCTGGGCCATCACCCTGTGCCAGCGCCTCAGCACCCTCACAGGGAAGAGCTTCTGCCTTAGCTCTAACCTGAATGTGCCCTGTTCCAGTCTGAACCCAGCACCCCTTGTCCTGTCGCTGCAGTCCCTGATGAAGAGCCCCTCTTCAGCATCCTTGTAGCCCCCCTCAGACACTAGAAGCTGCTCTGAGGTCTGCACGCAGCTTCTCTGCTCCAGCCTGAACAGCCCCAATGTTCTCAGCCTGGCTCCATGTGGGAGGTGCTGCAGCCCCTGAGCATCCTCGTGGCCTCCACTGGACTTGCTCCATGTCCTTCTTATGCTGAGGTCTATTGCTCAGGTTACTTAGAAGGCAGGGTGAAGAGCAGTCCTATTTCTAAGCAATGTTTATGATATTTATGGTCAGTGATTCAAATGTGCAGAGGTGTTGCAGCAGGGCCCTCCTCTTCTTGGTGAATTTCCTAAACACAAGGTTTCCCTGTGGGAATACTTTTGCACATTTCCTCAACACTGTCCTGGGTTCAGCAATAGCAGTCAGTTTTCCTCCTCCTGCTATTGCTGAACCCAGGACAAACACCACTTGAAGAGACAATTGCAAAACAGAGGCCCAGGCTCACTCCTTTAAGCGTAGCAACCACCTGCTTATTGAGGCTGAGAGAAGGTGAGCCAAAGATGTATTTGTTGTGCTTTATTTAGGCATGCTGTTTGCTGAGTTAGCCTTGGCTAATGGATAAACACCCACCTAGCCACTCACTCCCACCTCAGTTCCCTTCATGTAAATATGAACTGATGCTGCTGCCTTTGCTAGAGCTTCTCTGTTAACCAGAGCCAGAAGTCTGCCCTGCTGAAATACATTGTTGATGGCTTATTTAACAAGACTTTGTGACTGGAACTGCATGTTTCTAAACTATGATAATGCAACAGAAAAAGAACAATCAAACCTAATTGGAGCTTAAATACTGGGTAACACAGGGTAACTAAGCAAAGATGTAGAAGCTTGTAAGATCTGGACCAGGCTCTGAGAGGAAGAAGACAAGTTAAAGGAAAAAGGCCTACTCCCTTCTTCTGCCTTAAATGGGAAGAGTTGGGAGGAGCTGTACCCCCAGTATCTCAACTGATTTTGTTTTCCTGGTGGAAAACACCATCTTTTCCTGATCTTGTTATTGGTGGACAACAGCTTTTTCTGAAGGGTAAGACTGGGACCTCTACTGGGTTTCTTGCCTAATAGCAGCTACACAGGCACTCGCCTGCGATGCCAGCCCATAGTCAGTGAATACTTTCTAGCAAAGAATGTGTCGGAGGAAAACAGAGCATGAAAAGCAGGTAAACTTCCTGAGTAAATGATTAATTGTGAATTACTCACACAGCTTTACTAGCAGTCATCTGGAAAAAGTTAACAACTGAAGGATGCTGACTGAAGTGTGGAGTATATATAAATCAATCCAGGAGACACGAAGGGTTGCTCGCTGGTTGTGGGGAAGGATGGGATTGATTGAGCAATGCAGTGAAAAAAGCAGAAAATGGGAAATAAGCAAAGAACGGGTGCACATTTGGCTGGATGATGTTCTCCTGTTCCAAACCAGCTGATGGCTGCACAGGTGGCAGTTCATTCAGTGAAGTTTTGCTGATGGTTACTGTTTCACACACGGTGTGAAACGGGAAGAGTGGCCTCTATCGCTCTGCTTTGCCTTGAAATGGACTGCTTTAGTTTAGAAGTCAATAAACACCATGCATACTCACAGCATCCCAACTATTGGAAATTGGCAGACGTGAACTTCCTCCCACTGGGAAACCAAGGCTTGGCTTTCAAAATTCATATTTTTATGTCCTTGCTAGTTCTATTTTATTAAAATATGTGATTTTTTTCCCCCCTTCACTGAATATGTGCTTTTGTCAAGGGAAAGTTAATGTTAAAAGAAAGCTTGTCTCCCATTCTGAAGGCTTGATGACAGGAGCTGGAAATGTGTTCACTAAAATGTTGCTTTTCCTTTATCTTCAGCGTTACATTAACCTTACCTCCAGCTCATGCAGGCTCGAGATGGTTTCACTCGGGCATTTGGCCACCTTTTGGGTTTCCTTTTATTATTGCCACTTAAATATTTATGGCTTGAGCCCAAGCCCATGAATCTCCATGGCAACACTCCTGTGGAGTCTCATAGACTTTCCAGCCTTGGAGTAGAGCCTTGCTCTGAAAAAACACCAACCAAGCCAAACTCAAAGAGACAAAAATGAGCTTGCAGGCCTGGGTGATTGCTCTCTTCCAGAGATGTACACACAACACTAGGAGCAGGAGTCTCTTAGCTGCCACTTTGATAAATGCATGTCACTGGGGTTAGGTGGCATTCTCCCCCCTCAGACATCTTGAACTGCAGTAAAGCACCTCCAGGCCAAAAGCTGCCCTCTGACACCTGTAAGCTCTGGAGTCTCACGGATTGAAATCTAGTAAACAGCTCTTTCTAAGGCTTTGCAAGAAAGAGGATAACCCATCTCATTGATTCTGCAGGGCTGAGGGGGATTAGGAGCTGTAACAGTGTCTTGGTTACTACAGTTTCCAAGTGCAACCCAAGAAATATATAAATGAGTAAGTTTTCAGTCACTTTGAGCTCCCTCCAGACTCTTTCACATCATTCAATTTACATTTATATCTAGAATAATTCTACTAACAGTCACTCATGCATTGCCATCTTCAGGAGATATTGTTATTAGGGTGTTCTAGCACTGGTTTGCATTTTGCATCTTTGAGCTTTATTTCAGAGGGAAGCATGATATTTAATTGAAATAGAAAGAGAAGGAAATGATATAAAAAGTAGGCATGTGCCACACAATAGCAGTAGATTCAGTATAATGTTTTCTTCAAGGAAGGTAGATACCAGACTTCGGTGTTAAGCTCCAAAGCACGAGTACCACTCTTGCCTTTTCAACACAAGTAAGTTGCAAAACTTTGCAAGAAGTAGGAAAGAAAGGCCTTGGATCATTTATATTCTCATTAATGACCAGATTGCTAACACTTTCAGCACATGGATACATTCTGTACGGAGGGAGAGGGGCATTTCCTTTATCAGTTTTACTTCACTGCTTGTTGCATGAAGATGCAACACACTCTAGTGCTGAGGAAAGACTGAAATCTCTTTCCTCTCTTTAGTCAGCAATTATGGGTCAAAACCCACAAAGTTAATTTCCCATGAGCAAAATCCTGCTCTTTACTCCAGTTGTAAATCAAACAAGAAACCAGTTCAGGCGTTAAATCCTTCGATACGTCAAATTAACCACCCCTGTGCTAAGCTGGGCCCATCTCTAGTGCAGGGAGGCAGAGTTCAGCAGTAGTGTCAGCAGCAAGAATTCTTCATGCTCTTGCAGCACCTTCAGGTGCCTCAATATAGTCACAAGGGCCATGATAGATTGTAGGGCATTTTGGGAAGCTTCAGGCCACCAAAGTAATGCTGGAGGTCACTTTTGCAAGGATTGCAGGAGAAATACAGGAATATTTGTCCATGTCCAATTCAAATCAGGTACAGCCTTTGGAGCAGAGACGCTCTTTCTGGTGTTTTACAATAAGGTCAGTGTTCTCGCTGGAGCTCTTTGATTGGTACCAGCCTGCAAGTGATCAGGAGAAAGATAATACAAATATTGGAAATACAGTGTATATGCGATGTTTAATCAGGTGGGATGACAGAAGGCAGAAGGAATTTCATGCACTTACTCAGTAGATGCAAGCGTGCACCCTGGTAAAAGAAACGTTTGGTTGGAGGTAATTTTGCTTGAAAACCCCCCAGGTAGATGAATGAGTTGATCGGTGTCCCTCTGGTTATTTCTCTGAAGAGCCGTGCTGCAGTGATCTGACTGAGCACAAGCAGGGGTGGCAGAATCTGGGGAATCTGGGATGCTTCTGCTCAAGCCACCTGACAATAACAAGAAGCTGGGAGGGATCAGAAGAATCAATAAATTACTTTTCTTCTTTTCTGTCTGGCCTCCTCTGCTTGTGGCTGCTCCCTTCCCAGCTCTTCTCCGGGTAACAGGAATTGGAGCCAGGGGATTGTTTGGTTCAAGGCTGAAAACAGGTTTTAGCCGCTATAAATACCAATTAGCAGCTGACCCATCAAAAATCTAAGGGGCATGCTAGATTCTTTTGTTCTTGTAAGAGAAATGTTCTCTGAACAGAAATCCTTTATATGTGTGTGTGTGTGTGTGTGCGTGTTGAGTTTTTCATGCAGTGGTCTGTTTTGGTGAGTGTAACTAGTTTTGATGAATGAAGCGTTTGAAGCTTCACTTGTCAGATATTTGCCCCATTTGAGCCTGGAAACTATATTCATATTCCAAGATAAACTTGCCCTGAGAAAACTGGCTAAACACACAGCAGCACCGGGCCGCAGACAGTGTCCAAGGTGCTCTACTGTATACACAGCTCTGCCGGGGGAAGATGAAAAAAGAAATGACATGTAAGGGGGATGAAGTCACATTGCTTAATGAGTATTGGAAGGCACTCAAAGACAGCGGCAACTGCAGCCGTAGAAGGACCAACTAGCATGAGGGAGGGTCAAATCCTGCACTCTCAGTCCGGACAAAGGGTGCCACAGGCATTAAGAAGATGTTTGTGTAATCCTAGTTACGAAAGCTGGGTAATGTGTTGGGGCACACACAGACTTCAGACCATGCTCCCCAAGCGGCTGAGTTGGGATCGCACGTACACGTTCAGTCTGTGAAGCAGGCAGATGAAATCAGTGACACCAGTCCTTGCTCCTGGTAGCTCAGCACATTCCCTGCTGACCTGGCTGAAAGAGAGCTTTTATGAAACACAACTGATTAAAGAAACAAGTGATGTAAAATGAGATGTCATCATGGATACAGGGTTTAGGGCTGTATAAACAACTGGGGACTGAAATCCTTATACTCTCTCTGCTCTGGAATGGTTTGATATTTTTAAAGGATTAAAATGCCTTTTCTACCCTTTGGTCTCTGGTACTTATTTGTATGTCAACATAAGTATTTGTCAGGGCTTTTCATGCTTTCCTAAGTTCAGGAAATCTGTAAATTCATCATATAAAGGGACTGAGTCTTAATTCCTGGGCCTGCTAGTCCTGGATCAAAGGTTTTGATATATTATTCCTAACTTCTTTTATTTGGAAAAATGTAGCCAATGCCTCTAGCAGACGGCATGGACCTGATCCAGAATCCACTGAAGTTATTTAAAATACTCTGATCAAGTTCCATGAGTTTTGGTCCAGGTCCTGTGGCTTCAATCCAACACAGCACTTGAACTCATATGTAATTGCTCAGGAGCTTAACTTTACATACAAGTATCAGTGCTGTACCAGACTGACACGTTCATATCAGCTGGTACAAGTAGACTGGCCCTGCGTAACTGCTCAGATGGCATCCACCAGGCAGTATCCTCAGTTGCAAAGCTGAAAAGGATTTTCCACATGTCAGTTAGTAAGTAACCCTCTAGCTAATAAATCCCAGCAAGTCTTTCCTACAATAAGCCGTGTAGCGTTGTCACAACAACATAAAGTATGCTGATAAGGAATGCTCCCCTTTGAGGGCTAGGACATCAGAAAAAGCCACGAAAATAAACAGAAAGTTACACAGTAAGGCAATAAAGTGTTTGCTGTTAAAAGTAACACAACTTTAGGAAGCGAGCATGATTGTTAATGTCTTTGAGGACAGTGGCAAGGTGATGTCCTGGCAAACAGCAGTCCTGGCTGAGTTTCTTCCCTCTTATTTTCCCCATTATGTTTTGATCCTGACTGGAAATAAACTGTGTTTAAAGACAAAAGGCCTTTTTGGTACTTCCAAGAAAAATTACAATAGCTGTCTCATTCACTGTAACGATCCATTGCCATCTTGTGTAGGATGTGGAGAAGGGAGATTACAAGCTCATGCTGAGCAAAGCTATCATCAAATAGTAATCAGAGAGCATTTCAGTCTAGTGGGTGAATGGCTCACAGCCGCTACTAACTCTAGTACTCCACTGCCGTCAGACCTCAGGAGCAGCATTTGTCCATAGTTACTCAGGAAGTTGCTCTGCAGTGTCTTGCCTGGATTGGGCACTAGGGATGGACTCGGGACTGCTGGCCTGTGATTTGTTAGCCACTGAGGGAGAGGTTTTCAAACCACACATTCCTGGGAACATTAGACATCTGTTTCTCTTTAAATCTACCTGAAGGTGCCATTTCTGTTTCCCAATCAGATGAGTGTAACCCAGAGAGCCTGGTGAGAAAGCAACCAAAGCTGATGCTCTGGCTGATGTTGGCAGGTGCCCACCTCTGGGATGCAGTTACAGCATTGGTGCATCTTAGCACAGAGAGGTGTCACCAGCTAGTTTGCTAGATGAGTTATTCTATTCTGTAGAGGGCCGTAAAACCTTTTGAGAACCTCAGGTTGGGCTGTTCTAGAAATGCAAGTTAATACCAATTGGAAGCCTATGATATATTGCATTCCTGTGTTTTTCCTAGTTCTCAGTGTAGTTTCACAAGGGACCAACTTCAATCTTCAGGAAACTTCCTTGCCTTTAATGAGGTTACTCGAGAGGTGCATTTGATCTTCTGCTGACGATTTGTAGCCTTGAGAAAACCCTTTATGCTCCGAGACAGAGGGCTTAAAAAGTAATGGCAACATTTAATAGCATAATTACTCCACATTATTTTGCATTCTCTGACTTTGCTTAAATGAAACACATTGCATGCTGAAGTGATCTTGTAGGGAGGATTATTCAAACAAGATAAAGTCCCCGCTGAATGTAATGTCAGTTCTTTTTATGCATGCTGAGTAACCTGCTGTGCTTTGGCAGCTTTAAGACTCCGCCGTATTGCGCTCGTATTGGAAGCATGCAAATGTCTGAGCTAGCAGTTTGAAATGTGGCCGAACAGTTATTACTTCAGGAATGTTAATTATTACTTTTATGTGGATAAACTCTCCGGAGCCGCATCCATTTAAAAGCCGACCACAGTCACTGCGCACGAGTTTGAGTCCAGCTCAGCGTTAGAGTTTTTCTTTGTTTATATATTGGTAATGGTACCACGCTGGTGTCAACAGACTAAGACCTTCTGAAGTGAATGTAGAAATAAATATTATTGTTAAAGAAAGGGTGATTCATTTGCAGTCAAGCAAAACTGAAGATCTGTTGAGCTGCAGAAAACCCTGGCTTGAGGCCCTCCATAAACCAGAAATCACCCCAAAATGTGAAATGAAAGTGAATGAACATTAATGCAAGCGTGCAAGTGCTATGTTCTTAAAGAAAGGAAAGCCAACAGAAAGCCAGAGGGCAAAGCCTAAGCTGCGAAAGGACATGTGCCAATCCAGCAGGTTTCCTTGAAGACACTGCAGGTTCGGGTCCCCAAGGCTTTATGCTGGGAGGTGGTTTGTGCTTGCAGCTCATGTGGAGGTCTCCCAAACAGAAAGGCTTGTGTTAATGAATCAGCACCCCATGGTTTCAAACATGGATTTTATCTGTGTGGCTTAGCAGTGATTTGAGATGAAAAAGAAGAGGTCAGTTTTAAACAATTTGAATGCAAACCTGGTATCTCCCTTTTGTGTATTGTGTACAGTGTCTGGATGTGCTTTCAGTGTGAGGTGTTACTGCTTGTGGTTTAAAAGCAGCTCTTTCACCAGCTCTGGTCAAGTCTTGGAGGGCATTAGCAATGACCTTACTGTAAGCAATTTCTCTTAAGGATGTCTGAGTCCCAGAGTTTAGCTGGATCCATACCCAAATAGAAGTAGGCAAACTAAGGTGCTTATATTATTGCATCCTATCTGCCAGAAACATTAAGGTTACTCATGATGCACACACAAATGAACTGTCCCTGTTGCTATCTGGAGATTTCTGCTTTTTTCTATTAGATAGACAAAAAGTGGCTTAAATGAAGGCAATTTCTGGAAGAGAAGAAGAAAGGGAAAGGTTTTGTCTCCTATCTTGTAGCAACCTGGGTTTATAGCAACCGGTCCAAACTGTTGCAGGGCAAATGGGTCTTACAAAACACACCTTTCTTTTGCCTTTTGCATTATTATGATGAGCTGTAAGTTCCAGGAGGAGGAGGAGAGTGTTGTTTCAGCAGGGTTGAAAAGAGCAGTGGGGATTCTCAGACAGAGGATGCACATTCTCAGGTCAGGAATGCTCTTTCGGAGAGCAGCAAGCTGTGAATGTGCAGCTGCAGGGTCCTGAATAATCTACATTTAGAGACTGCAGAGTCATCAATATTTATGAGCTTTCAGGACCATCCCTGGCATGCAGCTCCATCTGCCAGCCCTCAGTTTACTCCACATCCTTTTCCCTGTGAGTTTCAGGTTCTTATTTCCTGTGACGAGTAGGTTTGCCCTTTGAAGCAGAGCTCCTCCAGTGAAATGGAGAAGATGCTTCCTGGATCACACTGAGCAAGCATGTGAATCATCCCCATCGAGATATCCCCATTGCAGCAGATGGTGTGTGAGAAACGGGAGCTACCACTTGGTAGTGTCCCAGACCCAGTGTGCTTGCTCTGACTGATCTCAGAACTGCTTTGAAGCAAAAGGCTCCCACACCCTGCTTCAGCAGGAGCTGCCATTTAGTCTTTAGGGCAGTGATGCCCATACAGATATACCTACCTTAAAGGTAGGATCTATGGCACAGACAGCATTGGACTAGATCCCATGGAGCAGCACTGCAAGATAATCTCATCCAATGGGCCAGTACAGCCCATCTCACTAAGCTAACAATGAAGTGCATTAATTACAAGGGGCAGGGAATAAATTCCCAATCTTCCAAAGAGAGATAAATGAAAAGATCATTTTTGTGTAGCATAATCGCTTCATCAGAGAACACTCATTTAATAGCTTTATCTATTCACCTCAGGTGGTTTAAATAGCAGGTTGAGAATACTGTCAAACTTCGTTGTCGTTTTACCTTAAGTTTAAGGACATCAAGAATGGCAATGCAGTAGTGATCCTTGCAACGTATAAAAATACAGCATTGCATCACCTAAAACTATAGCACTGCTTGCCTAAATCTGCATTTCAAGGCTGTGTAAGGATGACTGGAATCACAGGCTATCCAAACAGCACTGAATCAGTAGTGGAAAGCTCATGCTGTACCAGCCATCTTAGAGCCTGGAAACATTCACATCACCTGATTGTGCTGCTTCCACATTTTCCCATGAGTATTCAGGTGACACAATTCTATGAGCACAGATCCTGTGTACAAGGAATCCTAATCTTATACATTAATCATTGGCACAAGTGCATTTCCAATTAGTTTCTACAATGATTAATGGGCAATGTCCTTTTGCCTAAGATTGCCTGATCAGAAGAGAAAGTCATTTGTCCAGACACAAATCACTACCTCTGCATTCCGGGCTTCTGCTTTTGTCTGTGTAAGCAATGTCACTGTGTGAGATGAACAGAAAGGAATTTCTTTAACAGCAAGCATTTGGTGGCATAAGTGACATAAGCCTTCAAACAGAAACCTGTTCATTGCAGTATCCTCGTGTGATTTGTGTTGTCTGCTGTGCTGACGACACCTGGGCCATTTCAGCTGGGAGGTAAGCAGCACGCCATGGTGCAAGGCACTACGCTTGCTGGGAATCAATGCACGCTGCTCCTATGTTTTCCAGTGTTAGGTAGCTCTTTGGCTCTTCCCAGCAGCCTCGGGTTTCTTTATATTTTCTTCTGTTTAAAGAACTGTTTCTAACGCAACACCCTGCACTGGGCAGCAGATGTAGAGGCGCGTTCACTCAAGTCTTCACTTCCCCATCCCTGCCTATTATTATCTATCTACCCTAAATATAAACTTGTAATCTCTGCTCTCTCATTGTCTTCTCCCAGATCCACTGTTAAGCCCTCTTGAAATGTGAAGGGTGGGTACACATTGCCCTTGCCTGCTCTCCTGTGAGAGCAAAGGGAAGAAGAGTGCCAGCACCTCAGCTTGTCTGCTTTCACTCCACCAGGAAATACCCTAAAGACAGGGCATATTGACCAGCATCTCACCAGGTCTGGTATGATGCAGGAGGAAAGGACTTGGAAGCACAGCCTGGTGTGTATGGGGTGCCACCAGCAAGCAGCGCTGTAACTGGGGCTCCTCCTGGTGAATGTGGATGCTATGGGGTCAAATCCTTTTTGGCAGAAAAAGGAATGGGATTTTCCATGGCCTGAGAATGTGCCCTTGCCTTATCTGAGGCATCAGTGAATCTGATTCCAGTTCCCTCTGGCTCTGAGTTAACCAAGATACTGTTAAAACCAGAAAGAAGAAATTCCCAAAAGTATGACGAAGTCACTGGGCACTGGGGTCTTCACGCGGCTTCTCTTCTCCAGGCTGAACGGCCCCAGCTTTAGTTTGCCCATGAGAAGAAATTTCTTTTGCTATCCCTCCTCCTTACCCTGTCTGGTGGTTTGATGCCTCCGTCAGTGGCTTCTTCCTTAAATTCTAAATGCATTGCAGAGTTTCTGGTTGGGAAACCCAAGTCATCAGCTTCCGGAGCTTTCTTCAGCCCTTGGTTTTCATCAGGCTTTCCTGCTTCTCTTCTATTTCATCCCCTGTTTACTCAGCTTGTGCAGCGTGCACTGATTTTCATCAGCCCACTCTGGACTTGAAGGCTTTTCATCAGTTTTGCTTCTTGGTTTTGTTCCAGTAACCTTGTCTCTTTGTTTGTGTGGTGTCAACTGTCATGCTTTGATCTGCAGCTTCTTTTCATTAGTAAAGTGTGTGCTTTAAAAAGGTTATAACTAGAAGGGGAAAGATACATGGAGAACCATATATCACAAAGTGCCCTTCAAGGAAAATCTGACATGTGAGAAAGAAAGGAGGAGGAATTGTTCCTAGCGTTATTGTTTTCTTTTTCATGCTCATCTCATTCCAGATATGACATCAGAATTAGACTGTTTTTCCATGGATATATACTTAACTGAGGCACAGATTTACTGCATGACTTTGGATTTAAATCAATTCACAGGCAGTAAGACAGCATCTTTTTTGTCCAAGGATTTCCAGTTGTCTCTTGCTGTAGGGTCTCTTGACCTTTTTGTATAGATTTTATACAATCTGGGAAACTGGTTAAATGATATTTATGACTATTGTATGGCCAAAAAAAGAAGCAGGCATGCTGAATAGTTTTTAGCAAAAGCATGAAGCAGTCAATGGCAGTGCTCCTTCAATAGCTGGGGGAGAGCTAATTGGACAGTTTCCAACAGGATCCATGGAAAAATGCAGATCATATCAAACCAGCATCAGCTGCGAGAGTATTCAAGGTTAGAGGGAGACTCATGCTTCATTTATCAGGCAGGATTAAAGGCAGTGGAGAATGTTCATTGCAACTGTGCAAGCATAAAACATATTAAAGGGCCAACGCATAGAGAATGTCAACCACTGCTGTTCGGAGCCTATCCATCACGGTGAGCCAGGAGTCATCGCTGCATCCC
Organism: Agapornis roseicollis; assembly: GCA_002631895.1. Lineage (NCBI taxonomy): Eukaryota > Metazoa > Chordata > Aves > Psittaciformes > Psittacidae > Agapornis > Agapornis roseicollis. The sequence goes on along the minus strand of NDXB01005624.1, from coordinate 64,824 downwards.
ACAGCGAGTGGCGAGGGAAGCAAATGTTACAAAAGCTTTTCTTACCCATGGGGATTTCAATTAACTTTGGAAATAGAGATGCATTGTGTTGAATGTCATGCTGATATTGAAGACCTCCACTATGTTGTCATGCCCATAGGCATTTTCAGAGTATTTAATCAGCTTTGTCTGCAAGGAGTAAGGCAATGGGACTCTCAGATTTAAGCAGTTTTGCCAGAGCTTGTAGCTGAAGGCTCCTATATGATGGGCAACCCACCACAGTTAGCCTGATAGTCATTGCTCGTGATCCAGTACCACATGGTGTGGAGCATGAACTCACACAGCTTTGCGGTGTTGATAGCTTTATCTCCTTCTGCAATCAATGTGTCTCAGCCATGAGAATGGCTCTTATTGGGGCCTCATGTTGTTGGCAACTTGAAATCTCACTCCATCACACTCCCCAAAAGGCCATATCCCTGCACACCAAGGGTTACATAGGCTGGAAGGAGTTACTCATTCCTCTGTTATGCTCCTCTAAGTTATCAGGAGGAATAACTTGAGGAGGACTCAAGTAGAAAGTTCTCAACTGAAAATTGGGTAGTGGGCATGAGAGCCCGTATTGTAAGCAAACACTGGCTGTAGTATTGGAGTGAATCGTTTGGCAAGATGCACACCTACCTTCTCACAGGGGACAAGCTTAAGCTCTTGACAAGAGCATCACTTGATGGACAGGAGAAACTTCACTCCTTCCTCCTCCTTTTCTGGCAGAGGATAGGGCATGGAGAGAGCAGAGAGGCCAGATCCGGGTGTCAGTGCCATAAGCTAGCAGCTTTCTTGAATGGAGCAGAAAAGCATAGCAGTGGTATTAGGGAGGAGAAGAAACATCAGGGACCTTTCAAAGTAACAGACAAGCCAAGGGGAGAAAAAAGGGTGACTGTATTTGTAAGCAGAAGTGCCTGTAGTGCACAATCTGATTAGCTGTAGGTATGTAAAGTGGATGCAGATACTGTAAATGAGAACTGCACAGTTACAAGGAAGTTGTAAAAGATCTCTTTGCACTATTAACTACAAGAAGCGGGGTTCTGCTTTTGTTACATTTGGGGTCTTTTTAATCGCAGCCCTTTAAGTATGTCCCGGTTGAGTCATGTTAAGTGTAAGAGTGACCCCACTGCTTTTAAGAGCAGAGCTTGGTTTGTCTCCCATTATGAACTTCCAGCATTGAAAGGGTTTTTCAATCTCCAAACTTCTCAAGTCAATTTCTGAGTGCCGATTTTGTAAGCAAGCTCTCTTTGTTTGTCTGCTTCTCCAACAAGACACAACTGCCATGTCACTGTCCCACAGTGGGTTTCTGAGGGAGCAGGCAGTTTGGAATGTTCAGATCCACAGCAAATCCTGGTCAGCGTTACCTTCAGATCTTGTGAAAGTTCCTCTGCCCTCTTGTGAGCATGAGGAGAGGCAGAAAGCACGCATCCCCATCCTCAGAACAAACCCTTACTTTGTCATGTATTCAGTGTCTTATTATAGTGGCATGCCTATAAGCAGAATGTTGAAGGGGTGAGCATGGGAAGAGCGGTGGCTCGCAGGCACACTCTAGCACTATGCTGCAATGATTTTGATGGGACCATGCCATTAAGCAGTGACAATTCTTAGAAACTTCCCTTTCAGGGACCAAACAAACTGGCCTCTGCTGCAGTGACCCCCAGATATCTTTATGTACAACTCCTCTGGTTGTATAAGCAGATAGAAATGGTTGCATGCTTTTGGTGTGATTGAGATGCTACTTCTTAATCTTACTTCCAACTCATAGCAATTATTCCAGCGATCCATGATTATGGTAAAACATGCCAAACCATGGCCTGTTCCCGAGAGTGAAGCAGAGCTTCAGGATTCGCCTGAGCTCTCCTGTTGAGGTCTGTTTTACAGAACACTTTTCACCTGCAGGTTCCATACCATTAGCAGAACAATAAGATCATCAGGGGAGAAGCAATACCCCTTGGGGGGAATATTGATGCTATAACTCCATACAGTCTCATTCACCTCTGTGCTCCTCTTGCTTGTTTCTACTGCAACCACTGGTGTCAGTGATTAGGCAAATAGGAAACTGGGGTTTGCAGCATGCGAAAAGGAGGGACTGATTATCCCCAAGGGCAATGGAATTGTACCACACGCTGTATTTGGAAGCTAAACCAGAGAGTTGGAGTCTCTGTTTGAAACTGTGTGCAGTGTAGAACTATGGTGTTGATGTGACTCCTGCTCCCTACACTTGCTAGCTGAATGATCAAGAACAAATGACAAGATCAGCCCTACGGGGGAGCTGGAAATGTCTATTACAGTATAGGCATTTTGGGTGAGTCCAGAAACCCATGTCATCCCTATGTGAGATATGTGACAGACACAGCCAGGTGACGTGCATATGTGCTCCCACTGTGATGGGCAGAGCTGTGTTTTACAGGGCAGAAAGAGATTTAAAAGCTGTTATCCCTTTTGAGGATGTTTCATTGAAGTGTCACATGAAAGGACTGGTTGGGTTGCTTAAAGAAAACAGAACAGGAACCCTGTTAGAGAATTGCACGTTTCCCCAGCAAAATGTGGTTGGTTGGGAGTTCTGTCTTCCCAGGACCTTTGTTTAATGGCACCAAGGCAGTGCTGTGTGGGCAAAGACTCCGAAATCAAATAGTGTATAGGCAATGTGTGATCTGCGTAGGTTTCCACAGCACACTCAGCTTTGTGCTATCCCAGGAAGAAAATGCCTTTTCCTTTGTACATTCCTGAGACACCTCAAGAGGGCCCTCGGGCAGAAAAGCATTCTGATTCTGCTCTTTTGTTCCAGATGTCCTAAGGGAGAAAGCTTTCTCCCCCTGTGAACAGAAACCTGCACAAAGCACAGCCTGTTCGTGATAGAAAGAGCCAAAACCCAGCTCAGGTGAGCTCCTCCCAGCCGCACACTGGGTGACTTGTTTGGCTCAGCAATAGAGGGAAGCTGTCATGCAGGGCAGGGAGAGCTGCCTGCCTGCTTGTCTTTAAAGCCAGCTGTGAAGCCGCTCGGTTGCCCTTGTTGTGCTGCTGTAACAGAGCTGGGTTTAAGATATAGGAAATGGTAAATATTAAAGGTATTTGCTCTGCATGGATGGAGGAAACAAACCCCACAGGCATGGGAGCTCTCCTGCAGCCCCTTCTTTGCAAGAGTGGCAGTCTGGCTGTGGAGAAGGCAGCAGGGGATGTTTCAGCAGGGGCTGTCTGTGGCCTGGCTCCACAGCTGGGATAGACAGAGCATGAAGCTGGCCTTCCTCATAGCTGCTGGCAAGTCTGCTCCTGAGGACGATACAGGTGTACCTGGCAGTCCTTTAACAAAGGCAAACACCCCTACCCCCAAAAAACCCAACAACAGAGCTTGTCAAGTGTCCGTGCATATCTTTGGTAAGACAGGAGCTCTTTCTTGTCTTTCTGAGTACCCAAAATGACAGGATCTGCAGCCTTGGGCTAGGCAGAACGCTTCATTGTCCTGTATCTCTTGTACGTCTACCGTGCTGCATGAGCTTGAAAGGCATGGAAAGCTTGAAGCCAAAAAGCCTGAAAACTTGCAGGTCTTTCCTCTGGCAAGTTCTGACTAGTGGTTTACAAAGAGTAGGCAGGCTCCTGCACTCCAAGAACTGCTCTTTTATCAACAGGAATGAAAGACTGGTGGTAAAGAATCTGAGCTGTATAGACTCCATAAAGTTGGGTTATCTTCTGTCAATGAGTTGTGCAGCCGGACTTCTCTTGACGCCCCCAAAAGGCATCTTTTCAGCTCATTCTTCTCTTTACAGACCCATTAGCCAAAGCAGTATATTCAGACAGTAAACATCCCAATTACAACATTAAGGGGGTCTATAGGGATGCTGGGGAGGGACATGGTTTAGTGTGAGGTGTCCCTGCTTATGGCAGGGGGTTGGAACTGGGTGATCTTAAGGTCCTTTCCGACCCGAACTGGTCTATGATTCTATGATTAACAAATACTACTAAGAAATTATCATGGAGCATTTCTCTTTTCATTATACATGCACCAACAATAAAGTCTGCCATCCTGCAACACTGAAGGGCTGTATGCCAGGGGTCCAGCAAAGCATATGAAACTTAGACCTAACCATGGCAAAGTCTGTAGTAACTGTTCTTTAGGTCTGACCTTTGTATGTACGTTAAAATCTGGTTTAGATCATCGTTGAAAGCTTTCATGCTTTCTTTTGACCCCACTTAGATTCTTGATGTTGAAGGTTTTACAGAGAGAAACATCAACAAATAAAATTGAATTTCCCTTCCTGAGGGAGTACATACTTGTGTGTTGTAGAGGAGATGAAGATACTGAGGGAGTACATACTTGTGTGTTGTAGAGGAGATGAAGATACTGAGGGAGTACATACTTGTGTAGAGGAGATTNNTCCTGAGGGAGTACATACTTGTGTGTTGTAGAGGAGATGAAGATACTGAGGGAGTACATACTTGTGTGTTGTAGAGGAGATGAAGATACTGAGGGAGTACATACTTGTGTGTTGTAGAGGAGATGAAGATACTGAGGGAGTACATACTTGTGTGTTGTAGAGGAGATTCATCAGCTCTTTTGGAACATCATCATCTCCTTTTTTGCTCATTCAGTGGCCAGTTTTACTCTAAGTTTTCATGTAAGTGTCAGGCTCATCTATCCCATCCCATCACAGCACCATCCAGTTCTCCCATGTTTTATATACAGGCAAGTAGATGAACACCCACAGACGTCTGCATGCAGCTTCTCTGCTCCAGGCTGAACAGCCCCAGTGTTCTCAGCCTGGCTCCATAGGGGAGGTGCTGCAGCCCCTGAGCATCCTCGTGGCCTCCTCTGGACTTGCTCCAACAAACAAGTCCAGAGGAACAATCCAGTGCTGGCATTACATGAGACACACAAAATCTACACCAGCGAGTTACAGCAGTTCACACCAGTGGTTTTACACCATTGCCACACCGAGGGATTGAGTCCTAACCACGTGGAAAATCCATTCATTCTGTTAATCTCTTAATTAAAATTGGTTTAATTTTGAGTGAGTGGCTGCAGCAGAATGCCCCTCCTGATAACTGGGGCCAGCAAGAAAGCTTTTCTTTGTCAGAGAGCTTATTCAGCACAGTTAAGCAAAGGGTAAACACTACACCTACTGTATTTGGGAAGAGTGTGTTTCAATGGGACCCCCCGTGTGTCAGCAGGCTTATTCGCAGAACTTAATGAGTGTAAATGGGTATTTGCTAGTGTAAAAATACTTCCCCATATACAGAGACCTGATCTTTTAACTGGTCGTTGGACTCGTTACAAGTGACAGTCCTGAGGTGCCCTGCACGAAGTTAATGAAGTTGTCAGAGCTATTTTAAGGAGCTCAGCCCGGTTTTGTTTGAAGGTCTTGGTCATTTACAAATCTAAGAGAGGCTCTGCAAGGGCTCTGTGTAAACAGAGAATGGAAGAGCAGCAGCGTTATCTGTGTCAGGGTTGCTCTTTGTCGGGGGTGAGCATCATCCCCCCTGACTCTCCCAGAACTCCCGTGCTGTGCCAGGACTCAAAGCAGGCTTGAGGTCTATGAGGCTTCACAAATAGAACTGCCAGCCAGTGGAGGTGAGTGGGGAAAAGGGACAGAGGAATGTCATACCTGATGAGATAGAACTGATAAACGTGATTTAGTTACAGAATGCGTTGCAGAGAAAGGAAAATGCCAGCAAAATGCATGGAATGTTACAGAAATCATTGTTTTGCAAGTCAGGGGTATAAGTACAGTAAAATGGCAGGGGGGAAATGGATGCTCTGAATCAGTGTTGCTCATGATGAATGGAGATTTGATTTCCCACATTTCTCATCCTTTAGGATGGAGGCATTCGGGGGGTTGACAGTTTTAATGACAGAACAGTGCTGTGAAGGTGTTAGTTTTTGTGGGTGCCTGCTTGGAGAGGAGAAGGGCTGAGGTAGCTCTTAGGAGAAGTCAAAAGTTACAGGGAACGCGCTGGTTAACCAAGAGCCATCTCATCACCATTGTGTGAGAGAGGAAGTCCTGGTGCTCTTTTCCCCATGCATTAACAGGTCTATGCTGATACCTGGCTCGGTGAGCACAGGTTATGAAGGGTGTGTCTTTGGACAGCTTCACTGAGAAATCATTTTAACACCTTCAGATAAGACAAGTCCCTTGAGCTCCAGGAGATCAGGAAATGCCTGTAGGAAGAGGCTGCTGGGGATGCACAGCAGGAGCTGCTTCGCAGCTGTGTCACTGATTAGCAGGAATCTCACCTTGCCCAGCCTTTAAGGCCTTGCAGAAAAAGCACCAATTACGGGTTCAAATCCTTCAGCCTTAAGCCATGTGTCAGGGGAAAATAATTCACTGGCACAGGGCTTTGGGTCAAGCTTCTTAGCCCAGCAGTTGATGTGATAATGCTTTAGCATTGTGCTGCTTGCCCACCCAGGAGGAAGGAGAGGGAGACCTGGCTATTGTTTCTCTCTAAAGCAGAGCTCTGAGAAATATGGACGTGAGTGCAAGTCATTAATAATCCCAATTTTAAGGAAAGGTGATGGAGGAGGAGAGCTTAAAGTAGTCTTGGCTCAGGGAGCGTGCATTGGAAAGTGTTGTTTTGCTCTGCCTCACAGCTCTGTCTGCGGTTCAGGGCTCTCTGCTTGCACCAAGCAGGCAGTTTCCTGAGCCAGATTTGGGGAATGGGCAAGAAAATCAGATCTACTTTTGGAAAGGAAGGGTTAGGGTTAGGTTTGGAGTGTACAGGGGTTCACTGGGGATGGCCACGTGTTTAACTGCAGCAGAATTGAGACAGTCACTAAACGTCCATGAAAACCTGCTCCAATGCTGGAATTGCAAGGCAAAGACTGACCACCTCTGCCCCAAGTGCACTGCCTGTAGGAAGAGGTCACTAACATTGAAGAAAGCAAAGGAAAACCCAGAAAAGGTGGCTGAAAGCTCATGCTGACTAAAAGGGATTCCCTGCCATACCTCAGAGGTATGAGAAGGGCCCCACTATTCCGAACTGGAACTTTTGTTGCTTTTCCCAGCAGAGAATGGGCAAGCGCCTTGCCACACGTTTGCTGCAGTGTTGCCATCCTTATGCATGCCCCAGCATCCAGACAGCATTAGATCCACCCTGCAGTGAGATGTTGTAGCCTCAGCTCCAAAGATCCAGAGGCATCCCAAAAACTCCATTATAAAGAAAAAGCTAGGAATATTCCAGGCATCTTCCAGCAGGAGCAGAGCTGCTTGTGCATTGAGATGAATACTGGATATTCAGACATCATGGGCTGCCTCTTCCCTGCACACCCACCAAACTCTTGCAGCACAGCATCCCCAGAGTGACATGAGTCAGGGCAGGAAGGAGTTTGCAGTAGCACAGGGAACTGAAGGTGGGAGATACCATGTTTTCAACCTATATCCTAGTTGATAAAGCAACCTCTCCCAGAGCTCATATTTGTCCCAGGAACAAATGTCCTCTCAAGTATGTAGCAGCTCCAGCTCTGAGCAGTGCCAACTGTGAAATCCGTATGTGTGGAAGGGAATAAAGAAAAGGAGGTTAATGTAAATTAGGCTCAGGCACAGAATACAGAGGTTAGATATTGTGAACAAACACTGGACATGAGTTTGCTTTATAGTGAGTTTCCCCACCTGCCTGCAGTTGTCTCATATATGACCCAAATACTGGCCATGGTTTTGCTTTTACAAGGTTTCTGCATAAATGTTTATGTGCTGTGAATTAAATCGTGCACTTAAAGAGGGAAGAGGATGAAATGGAAAACTAACTGACCGTAATGATGGATGGGTTGCTCATTACTCATACTAACGGATGCCGGTCCAGGCAGGAAGTTTCCATCCAGTAAATGGATCTCTCTGAAAATTTGCCAGGTAGAGGTAAAGAAAAGTGTTACTTTTGCCATTTTGAATTACTTCTTGAAGGAGCCTCTGGGCTCCTTCTGCAGAAGGAATAAAGACGAATGTACAGGAGTTAGAAATATTGAGCAACCGGCATAATCTGAGCTCAATAAACCAAGCTTTTCTATCTGTCTTTCCCTATAACCTGTTCTGCCTTCTGGTCTGTCATCTGCAAGTACTTAATAATGTGTATGTCTACCTTCCTCCATTAATACCAGCGTTAGCAACTAGCTGATGTAAAAGCTGTGTAAGCCCTCAGCTGAATATGTGAATAGTGTAGAAGGGCTCACTTTGTGCTCCTCCCTGACAAATGTTCTGTTCATTTCAGCCCTTTGGAAGAGGAGCAAGAGCTGCATCTTTTCAGCCAGCCCCTTTGTTAAGCCAACCTCAGCTCTGCTAGGCAGCTGCTTTAAAATGATAGCTTGAATCTCAGAAGTGAAGCCAGTATTTGAGCTGTTGAAGTGACTCTTTTGGAACATGTTATTTAGGGGGTTGGGGTTTAGTGGTTCTGAGGCAGTGTGAATTGACCCGTAAGCTCTGAGTGTAATTTGGCTATATCTTGTGAAGAAACCCATAGTAATCTTCACTCCAGTGTGCATAGGTACCTATACAGTGAGGATTCACAGGCACAGAGAAATACACTCGACTCATTCTTCTGCGAGCCATCTTTCTGTTTCACACGTACAGGGGAGCCTGCTCTATGAGTGTCCTTTAGGTGAGAGGGCCGAGGTGGGACCAGTCCAGGCCTCACACATCATTAAGTCTTTCTAAGAAATGGATAAAACTCCACCCTATGAGAAGCTGAGTTCTGTGCCCAGATTTCTTGTCCTGGAAGAACCTAAGCTCCCACATGGCTCCTTTTCCACAGACGTGCCTGGTTGTCTACCCGATTTTCTCTTTTCCTGGGACAGATCTCCAGGTTTCTCTCTGCTCAGGGTTGTTGGCAGCCTGAACAGAGCACTGCTCACACCTACACGTTTTCAGGCATTACTGCAAAGCCCGCACCGCTCAGCTGCACGCAGCTTGCGCTGTAGGTAATTTAACAATGCTAAAGATCACTGTCATCCTGGAGTCACAGAACCATAGAACAGTTTGGGTTGGAAAGGACCTTAAGATCATCCAGTTCCAACCCCCCTGCCATAACCAGGGACACCTCACACTAAACCATGGCACCCAAGGCTTCATCCAACCTGGCCTTGAACACTGCCAGGGGTGGAGCACTCACAGCCTCCCTGGCCAACCCATTCCAGTGCCTCAGCACCCTCACAGCAAAGAATTTCTTCCTTAGATCCAATCTAAACCTCCCCTGTTTCAGTTTGAACCCGTTACCCCTTGTCCTGTCACTGCAGTCCCTAATGAAGAATCCCTCCCCAGCATCCCTATAGGCCCCCTTCAGATACTGGAAGCTGCTATGAGGTCTCCACGCAGCTTCTCTTCCCCAGGCTGAACAGCCCCAACTTTCCCAGCCTGCAAAGACCTCAAATGTTCAACTAACACAGGACCCTGAGCCACAGTGCCTCAGAAGGGTTATCAAGGGGAGGGATATATGGCAGTCACATCAGGCCTTGTACACTGCCAGGGATGTATATTGTCCTGTTCAGTGTTTGCTCTTTCCTCCAGAGACTTGGATTTAAAGGCTGTGTTGCTCAAATCCCTGCGAATGTGTTTGTATGTTGAGTGTAATGTTGAATGTTATGTCTGAAGAGCTGCTTGTGAATGAGGTGGTGGGTTTGATTTGATCAGTGACTTCATAGCAAAAGTTACAGGTAGATACACAGTAAAGCATATGCTGGCCTCTTCTGCTGATCACACTTTGCTCCCCAGTTGATAGGGCACAATAGATGCATGTGTATATATATGTGTGTACATATACATATATATATGTATGTATAAATCCACAGGAGGTTGGGGAAGGCCCTGTTACTTGATGTATATAGGGCAAAATCCTTAGGCAGCTGCAACAGCAATATTAGAGCTAAGCAGTAATTGAAATATGACAAAAAAGGAATGTGTTGCAAGGTAAGCATCAGTTCCACAAGAATTCCTGCTGAAACCATGCACACCGCTGGGAAACTTGGACTCAAACAGGGCCTGGGCACAGGATCACTTTTCTGTCAGATTTGGCAGAGCACACGATACAGAGTTTACTCTGGCTGTGTGCTTTCCTGATAGCTTTATGCTGGCAGCATGGTGGAAGTTGGTGCTTGATGAAGCTTGAAGCCTGTTGCTGCAAAGGTAACCCATCAGAAGGTGCATTGGTCAAGTGAGTTTGCACCAGAGCAGAGATTTCTGTCATCTGCCTTTGGTGTTAGGAGTTAGAAATCTAAACTTGAAAGTGAAGCATTGAACTGTGGACCAAAGCTGGTGACTTCTGGCCCTTCGCTGTCTTAGCTTGCATGTGGGTCTGCAGCTCTAGTGAAACAGCAACTGGATCTCTGCAGAGTTTAGCATTTCTGCCTTTTCTGGATCAAAACTTGCTCTGTGGCTAGTGGCTTTTGAGAAGGCAAATGAAAGAGTTACAAACTTGAAGCAAGTAGAATCACAGAATAGTTTGGGCCAGAAAGGACCTTAAGCAGTGCTTGTGATGGAAATGGCTCTCCAGGAGGAAGGTTTCCCTTATTTCCCAAAGATGGTCAGATCTCCTCCTTACCTGATGGTCATGAAAAGGTTTTTCCAGTGTGGATTGCCTTCAAAAGCATGCTTGGTGCCTGGCTCCCAAAGGCTTTGTTCTGAGCCTCAGTGGTTTGCAACTGCAGCAGGGTTCATATACCAGAGGCTGTAAACTGGCATCACCTGGAGCTGGGAGGAGGAACTGAGCACTGATTACAGTGATCCAAGGCAGGCTATAGGGCAGATGGGCTCCTTCTGCCACATCTGGAGCCAGTGCATTGTCTTACATTCGGCTTCAGAAACAGGAGACTGCAATAACACAGCCGCCAGGTAACGAATGCAAAGGATATTGTGGGCTCAGCAGGAGGAAGGGATGAAACTCCCCATAAAGCTAAAGATGTGAGAAGGTATTTTTGGGCTGCTGCCCAGCCATCCAGGCTCGCTGAGGAGTCAGATAAGACCCCAGGGCTTCACACAACCTTGAAGAAGAAAAGCTTGTAGGCCTTTAATGGGAGACAGCCAGCTTCACTTCCAGCAGCGTCATGTCAGCCTTGCGTGGGTTCGGGCTGAGCTCTATTATGTGATTAAAACTGGCAGGCAGAAGGAGTTTTGTGTTTCATTGTCGTAGCCAGAATTTCTGCTGTCCTTTCAGAAAATCACATGTAGAGCTAATAGAAACAATTTAGACATGTTTTAATAAGGCATCCTTTTCATCCGAAGACATTCACTGCCTGAGGCTTCCTTTGCCATTGAACTCTGCTTTATTGTTGGGGAGCCTCAGTGTAATGTTCCCCTTCACAGATTCACGTGCGGTCATTACGACTGTGCGGCCACAGTTGCAAAGGAGGTAGTCAGAGTTTTGCTGAGCTCATTTGATTTCTGGTCCAGCCTGCTGCCTGCCTCATTCTCTCTCACATTCCTGAGGTTGTGTCCAATCCCATAAACAATCTGGATGATGTGTACTGACCTGAAAGCATCAGTCAGGTATGGTTGAGAGGGTATTCATCCTGGCATCCTACATGCTCACAACCTTTCCCTCCCCTGCTAACTCCTAGCACTTCTAAGTGAACAACGTATAATCCTAATGGCAAAATGCAGTCTCCATATTGAATTATGTATTAGGGTGTATAAATTGTACATATGTGCCTACAGAGGTACAGATGTTTGTTTTAAATGCAGTTTTAATACTTTCTAACAAATTCCAGTTGTGATGTTAATTTTAGTTGCTAAGGTGTGCAATTTACTACACCCTGTATTATAAAGTTTAAGTTCTTATATCCTTTCTGGTGTAACAAAGCCGGGACTAGCCTTTTGCCAGCTCCACTGTATTTCTCATGTCCCTCAGCTTATGCTGCTGTCATATCACCCAGCAGCTCCTATTCTAGTTCCTCCTCTTTCTTGTTTCTTAGAGACAACCAGACCCACTGCTCTTGATCAATTCAAAGCCATTTTTAGGTGTCAATATAAAACATTCCAGAGATTTTAGAAACGGAGCTGATCTGAAGTAATGCTGCAGTAGCTGCCCATGAAAACATCTGCGGTCTCCTCTCAGGATGCTAGCTTGACATAAGCACAAACCCAACCCACGAGCACTGCAGCAGAGAGCTGCTGATGGGTTTGTTCTCCTCTTCCAGAGGTGTAGCAGGCACAAGCTCAGGCTTTGACCAGGGGCAAGCTGAGCATCAATGTGCTGTGGTAAAAGCAATCTCCTGGGGACACGGGTAGAGGGACTGCCCTCCTCATGTCCTTCCTGTCAGGGACAGGGACCTCGGAGGTTTCTGGTGCCCTTCAGGAAGGAGGTGATTTGCCTCAGAGCCAAGGATCACAGTTCTGACTCAGGAGGGGTCTGATGCAGAGGCCCAGGGACATGTTCAGTGCTGGGAGGTAATCCTTAGAGCATGGTGCTTAACGCATGAAGCTAGGTTTCTGAAGTGGTTCGCATTTGCAGCTCCACTCTTTCCCCTTCGTAGTTACTTTTGTCATGACAAAAATGTGCCAGAGCAACTCCTGTGTAAATACGCTCCCAAAGGAATGGCTTCTAGGGAAACAGAAGATGGCAATTCTGTAGTAGCTCCTTGTTGTACAATGAAAAAGGAGGATTGAACTAGAAAAATGAACCGCTAAAAAGTATATTTTGAGCAAGTATATTTTATGTATATATATACACACACATACAGCAAGCATATGTTTAGAACTCAGAAATTCTACATATGAATGGATTTATAGCTCTTTTGTATTCCATTCCCCTGCATACCAGCTTCTCTGGGGTTAGTTTGTGTTAGTTAGTTTCCTTACTGAATAGGTGATTGTTCTGGTAGATAATGAAACTACATTTGGATAACATCAGCAAATTTTTGTGAGGCCTGAATTCCTGATAACCAGCACTGAAGTCTTATATTGAGTGTATTTGCCAAGTATGCAAAGTTTTCTTTAAATAGTGGGTGGCTTGTGGCTTTTAATCTATAAATGAAGCTGTTCATGCAACCCTATCAGTAGGTTTTGGTACCTGCAGATGACACTACCTGGAAGAGCAATTCTGTCCTTAGAAAGTTACTGTCATAATCACTTTATGAGAGTCTATATTTACTGTTTCCCACTGAATACTCACTACATTTACTCCCTTTTCAGCTGAAAGATGTTTTCCCAAACTAAAACCTCCCCAGACTCTCCCTGAGCTCTTTTTACTTCACGCATCATCACTGACAATAAAGATAAGAGAAGCCAAATTATACCACTGGCTCTATCTCTGTAACATCAGTTGTGGTTAAAATACGCCTCCAGCAACATCTGAAAGCCCACATTGGTTTGCAGTGTGCTTGTTCAGTACATGAGATGGTGAGACTTGACTTGACTGCCAGATCTTTGTGGATTTGAAACTGAAAAACACCTCTGTTTGCCAACTGAGTAAAACACAGGGTGTAATGGACGAGACTTCACAAACCTGCACCCCTGAATTCCTGACAGATAAACCTCGCTCCAAGTTTGGCTTTCATAGCAGATGATACTAAAAGCATGACATGCACTTTGGTCAGGGCTTTTATGATGTTGAAGGCAAATAGCTTGGAGGTTTTTGGTAACATTTTAGTACAGGATTATAACAAAACCTTTCTAGCACATACTTTCAGTGTGTTGATTCCCACATCCTCCCTCTTATTTCTCTTCTAAGTTTTCTTTAAAAGCCATAGCATTCTGCTTTTTTAGGTTCTTTTTACACACCACCTAATCAATCGATAGCTTATTTAATTCAGGAGAATTAATTCAAGTTTCAGGTCAGGTAATAGCAGTGCAGTCAGCCAGAGCTGTGTGTTATGACATAAGGGCACTAAGGGCCTTTCTTTTTATGAGTTTCTGCTTCTTTAAGAGATTTGGCAGCATGTGAAACCGAGGGGTTTCACTTTGAGTCCAATGCAGTCCTTGGATGTTATTCCAGGATTTCCTGTGTGTGCTACATGGCAAGAGATCAAGTCTGTAGATCGCATTCAATTAAACAGATCATCTAAATGAGATCATGAAAATAAGCGTGTGATGTGTATTTGTACAGCAATCACTGCAGCCTGCTCAATACCTCTACTTAATGAGCACCATAGATTTCACTCTTCATTTAGTGGTGAGCTTACAAGAAACCAGGATTGGGATGTATTCCAGGATCCCCCAAAATCTGGAAAGCAAGTACCAACTGAGGAAAGAAAGCGATGAATTTGATTTCTATGGATAGTAGGTTTTGTTTGCCTTTAAAGGTGCAGTCCTCATCATTTACCCTGACATCCTGTGTGCAAACACTGGCAGGGTCAAGCTTAAACAATGGGAAACCTGGTTGTAAAGGCTGCCCATTGCGATGTTTTCCCTTAATGTGAAAAGTGAACAAGTACAAATGGGTGACTTGTAAGTTGCTTGTTAGGGCAATAACTCTCGCTGATAAATGAGCTCTGAGTTGGATGGGGAGGGAAGAAGGGGAAGTTCCCTGATCTCTTTTGTCTCAGTACAATGTGCTGGATTTAACGGAGGCTGGAAAGGCTGAGCACGGAACTGCTGGTGTTTGGAGAAAGAGCAATAGTTTCTTTCTCGCAGGGTTGAGCCAAAACAAGAGATAGAATTTCTCCCACTTTCTTCCAGAGCACCATTAAAAATGTGGCCCTGCAAGCTGATGGCCATCGCTGCACGGAGTTTATCATTTTCCACCCGCACAGATGCGTTCTCTTGTGCCGTCCTGTTGGAATCCCACCTTTTGTCTGCCAAGTGGAGCCAAGTTAAAATACTTTTCTGCTGATTTGGCAGGATTAAGAAGTAAATCAAAGCACCCGGGCTGCCTGGAAGTCTTGTTTTACCAGCTGCTTGCAAAAATCTACTAATGATTACCTTTTAAGTCCTTTTAGCACTTTGGGTTCAGCAGGTTAAGCCTACTGGACCTAGTGGCATGGGAGTCATGCATCTCCTGTATCTGCGAGATCAATGTTTTATAGCAGGTTGGCTTAGCAATGAACAGCGAAAAAAGAACCGTCACTTTGCACCTAGTTCTATTAAATATGCAGTACTACCTTGCCCATGTATCTAAAGGCTAAGTAGTCTCTCTGGCAGCCATGGTCACTCCTTGCTGAGCTAGAGCTGTCATGTGAACTCGCATAAATCTATTCCATTTGTAGAAAATGAAAAGCTCAAGGACCATGCGAAGATAAAGTGTAATTAGGAAGTCATTTCACCGTCCATGAAAGGTTTCTTCATTACATTTAAACTTATCTCCGTACATATTTCACTTAAAACCAACTTAAGGGTATGATAGTTTCAAAAGGTAGCAAAGAAAATGCAGCAAATATGCTGAACAGAGGTTGCTGGAGGTACTTTTCTCCATTCTTTTGCCACAGGCTCCATTTTGGCTGGATCATCACCTCCCCTGTGTGCAGTGCCTGAAACAAGCTGCAGTATGTGGTACAGTGAAAGTAGCTGGTGTTTTGCTCATGGGGAATCACAATGAAAACCAAGGCAGTTTTATTGGAGTCTGAGAGACTCGGTGGCCACATTTATTCCCTGCAGGTTTGTGTGAGCTTTTCTTGGTTACAGCAGCCTCAGCATCTTTCTCAAAGCTCAAAGTCTGCCTTAGATGACCCCATGCTCACATTCTTAGATTCCTATGTTTGATTAGGACTGAAGAGAGTACAAGGTGTTTGTGCTAGCAAACCTCTTTCATTTCAAAGCGGCTGAGCAGCAATCACAACCTCTTTGCCTTCTGAAATCAGTGCAACCCTGAAAAGGATAAACATGATTGCTTTGGACCGCTTAAATATCTGATTTTCAGGACCAGGATCAGTCTGGATAACTTGGGAGACCTAAGTGACATTTGCTAAAACCAGCTCCTGATGGCTTAGCCTTTCAGAATATGCTAAGCATTCCTTTAGGTTTTAAGATACCCCATGGTGTCCTGAGGCCCACACTGATGATTATCAGTTGAATGGACCCTGTCAGAAGAGATTTTTGACCCACAAAAACAAGGACTTCCTAGAGAATAGATAACAAAACCCAAAGGTTCATCCAGTCATCTCTGTTTCTGTAGCTTACAGTAAACAAAGGAGCAATGCAGGCTGGCTGCTGAGTATCTCTTTTCTCCCATTTCTCCATTTGAATTCCCTATGGAGAACTGGGTTGATAGTCTGGTTGGCCTCCTGCAATCAGGAGGCAATTCTTTAGATCTGAAGTGAGATGTCTTGATTTGCTGCCAGGATTAAATGAGGGCCATTCTTGTTGGTAGCTTTCTACCCATGCAGTGAAGGACTTGGTGAAGCACAGGGTTACTGGGTGCAAATATGCATGGCATAAAACAGGACACATATCACCAATAAAAATACCAATAATCCTTTCTTTTGTCTCTTCCTTCACATTTTACATGTAGCTATAGCATTGATTTAAGTGCATTCTCTATAAACTACTGATTGTCACTATAGTTTTCTGTAGCAGTTTTCTGCTTCAGTAGTCCAGCACACTTCAGTAATGATGGTTGCCTGGTAATATTTTCTCTTTATTAATAACAGTGAACTTGGGTTTCTTGCAGATGTCTTGTAAGAAACCCAATAGGGGTGATGTATTAAGAGAAACCCAAGCCTTTCACTGTAGATCTTAGCTCAAAAGTTTGCATCTGCAGAAAGGGGCTTTCTGACCTGAGCTTGGCCCAATGTAAGAAATAAAGATGATGAAACTAGTCGGACCTGAATGTTGTCAGTGTGTGCTGATGGAGATTAAAGTTTAGCCCAATACTTAGTTCTCAAGCTTGCTGGAATTACCTTACACACTGTTAATAAGTTTCTCTCCTAAAAAAAGAAGCAGTGCCCTCTGTAATGCAGGATAAAATAAACCAATCCCTGCATTCAGTGTGCTCTCTGGTCTTCCTCCCCATGTGAGGAAAGCTAATAGTTCCATATCCAACTGCATTCGATACTTGGAGTTCTGCAAGAAAACTTGAATCCATTTTACATTTTCACATCATTTCCAAGCGTGTTAATCCTGCGAGCTTTCCTCCTGTAAGGAGGTGAAGTGAACTCTTTGGGGCTGTGTGCAACTGCACTGCGGGGATTGCCATCGGATTCTTTCTAAAATATGATTAAAATAAATAAAATGCAGCGGTGTTGCGACAACCATTTCCTGTAGCAGCAGGATAGGCCTCCTCTCTCTAAACCCAAGTCCCAGGCTGGGCTGGAGCCTGCAGAAATCAAAGGCATTTCTTTTAAAGATAGAAGACCACGTAGATTTGGCACGCTGACAGAATCTCTCTTATGGAACCCATTCAGTGTCTGAGCCACAAAAACTGCAGGAAGAGCACCAAGAGCTTCCAGAATGCTCCGTTTCTTCCTCTCTTCTCCCTCCTCTGCACCCATTTCCTGCAAGCTGGCTCATGAGGAGAAGGAAACGATGGGTTTTCTTAAGAGCAAATAATTAGCTGTTCCTGCAATTCCATCCCATGCATTATCCCGCTGTCTTTGGTGTACCTGCAGTACCATAATTTCACCTGATTCCATTGGTTTGAATTGGTTCTAAAAAGTGTATTTCCAAAAGAAAAACATCTCCTTTTTTTCCTTGCTCATACAGCAGATGTGCTTTCACTCTGTCATTCTTAAACAAATATATTAGGTAACTCAAGCTTGTATTTAAAAGCTGGATTTTTAAAGTCAGTCTGGGATTACACTAAATGATGGATAAACAGAAAGAAAAGGCTCCAAATGCTTGCATGTTGTTACATTTCTGAGAGGTTTTAGGGAGTGGATCAAAATAACCACAGAAGCTTTCTAAGGGTAAGAAAATGAAAACAAAGACCTGAAGAGCTTTTATATTCAAGTATATTTTGCTCATTTACTGACTTATTCCTTTAGATTTTGTCTTTATAGGATATATATTCAGGAATCCTCAAACCACTTGTCTCTTTTCAGCTGAGAGCTTTGGGAGCTCTGCAAATACCATCAGGCTTCAGCTCCACAAGCTTTTGAAGCCAGAATAAAGCAGAATGACACCCTTCCTCCATCATTCCTCCTGTGAGGCTTCCTTCTCATTGCCAAGAGCTGGCAATATGGTTTCTTTTCAGGGCAGGACAAACCCTCACCAGCTTCAAGGGTCTGTGGGATGATGGTGCGAGCCTCTCCCCTGTGTTACTGCTTCTTTGTCCTAGGTGCTAAGTGAAACCATGTGCAGGCATACACAGGCACAAACTTCCCACCGTCTAGTTTTACTTGCAGTGCATAAACCTGAAGGATGACAGTTATTATCAGACTGGTCCAACTTATGCTTAAGAAGCCTTTCTTAAGCTTAACAAGTGTCAGTTGTTCGGCACAGTCAGCTTATTCCTGTCCCAGTGCCTGAAGGATAACACTAGATGGCTGACCAGACTCATCGGATACAAACGCTTCCAAAGGGAGTAAGTAACAAGAATCTGTGTGGGATGCAATTTTGAAGTTGCACATCAGCACAAAAGGTTTCTTTTCAGTTGTGTAGCACTCGATTTCCAAAGCAGTACAGCATGCGGGGGTACACAGGGGGAACGGGTGATGCTGTCCAGAGCTGCTGTGCAAAAGTGCTTGTTGTCCTCATGTGTCCCTGACTGCAGAATGATACTGGTTTGACTATTGTTATGGAGGGTGTATGTAGAAAATTGAGCCTATAAACAGGTAGTTTGGAGAACACTGGGACCAAAGAGCCCTGATTTCCTGTAAATTCTCATGTGAAGTTTTATAGACCATTGTCCTTTAGTCTTTCAGGTGGCTGGAGCATGTATTTGGGCTCTTTTCCATGTGGATTCTCTGGTGTCTAACAACATTTGAGCTCACGTTACTCTTTTTCCCTTACCGGTGGCATTAACAGGGTTTCTCTCCTCTGCCTGTGTTTTCAAAAGTGTGGCTGGAATCTGAGACTCTGAAACCTCCACAAATGTGGTTGAAACCATGCTCGCTAACACAAGGTTTGAATTTGTCCACCAATGTGGAGCAGCTTTAACTGGGCGAGGGAGCTGTAATTCCACTGACTCCAGTGTGGTTGCTGCAGTGGCCAGGAGGCTCAATTGTACATATGTGAAACAGCTCAGGAGTTTAGGAGATGTTCCTTCCAAATTGCAGTAATGAGCAAAAACACTGAGCTTATTTCACGGGGGTGAAATCCCATAACGTTTGGTTACGAAACACAAATATCAGATACACAAATAAGTAAATAGAAGGTGCCTCTGAAGCTTATAGTGGTAGGAATGGCATCAAATTGGGAATCTGGAGGCTTTGCTAGTCCTGGCTCCAGCGCAGCTGACCAGGGGAGCTGACAGGAGTAAGGCTGGCCACAACTCTGAAGAGTCTGCATATTTCAGCAGAGAAGTGTGCATGAAGAAGTTGCTGGGTCCTAATGCACACAGTGCATTGATAAGCAACATCAGGCCCCAAACTGTGCCAGACCCCACTGGCATCTCACATGGAAACTTAGCAAACAGGGGGGGAAAGAAAAGGATGATAACAGAATGCTAATATTAACTTTGTAGGAGAGGAAAAAAGATCTGTTGCACATTGATCTCATTAAGTCAACGATTTACTGGAATTTCCTCTTGCTTTGCAGCTTGCTTGAGAACGTATTCGATCTCAGCTATCGAAAGCCTGGATAATTTCATCATGTTCTCAGAGCCATTTAACTCTATCACTTTTCCTGGCCACCTCCATTCAGTGCTTGTTGTTCACTTGTGTTTCCAAGAAGTAGATTTCTAAGACACCAGGGATATATCCAACAGGCAACAGTGAGGTTTTATCTGCCTCTGCTTAAAGCTGGCTAATCGCTGGGAATTTGGCCTGAGGTTGTAAAGGACAGTGCTGGCTTTCTGTTCTCCTCATAAGATTTGGCTTTATATACCCCAAGGGCTAAAACCCAGATATGTCAGGAGAAGTAGCAGAAACTGTGTAACTGTGGATAAATCAGACTTGATTAAGTCTGGTTATCTTAATTCCTGTCTTCAACTGCTCGGACACACGGAATAAAGATCTGTTACTGCTTTCCTTGCAGTTTGGAGCTGCTGGCAATGAAATGAAGTGCAAAAGAGGGATGAAAAATTTCATCTGACTTAGCATGAAAAGTAATTAAAAGAGTAATTTAATTATGGATTTGAGATTCTGCTGGTCCATGCCTCACATCCTCATGCCTGATTTCCATGAATATATAAATGGGCAGTTAACATTGTTGAAAATCTAATAAGGATTGCAGGTCCGTGGGGAGGGACATGCACATGGGGTGGTGCATATGTGATTTCAGTCCCATGATTTCAGTGCAGCTCTTTAAGTGCTAAGATTCTGACATGATATAATGAAGGCACAATCAAGATACATTAGAGTTACTTTGGCTATCTAAGCATGAAGCCACGGGATGCCAAGAATTGAACAGATTGCCTGATACCCACAAACTTACCATGAGTTACGCATGTTATTGGATTAGAAATCGAAACAGACGTGATTACTGGTTTGAGAAACAATAATGATTTCTAAACCAGCTGATGAAATTACTTCAGGATCTGCCTGCTTATCTTGCTTATGACACTGGGTAAAATTAGTTGCTGATAGTCGAGGGAGGCCACTAATGCAGTGTTTGTGAAGATTGCTCTGCCTGCTTTTGCTAGTTAAAAAATACGAGTATTATGTGAGATGACATTTTTATCACCAAAAAGAGATTTTTATGACTTGCAAATATTGTCTGTTGGACAGAGCGCGCATCTTTACTGGCAAATCTATTTAAACAGTAGAAACACCTAATTAGGTTTTATAGTACCTGTATTTGCCTAGTAGAGAGAACTGATTACAAGGAGATCAATAGGCAGGATCATTCACTGCAGCAACACAGATGTGGCTGGGTTGTTGGGAGTTTGGAATGAGCCAGGAATGTTCCTTAAAGCCAACTCCCTCGTTGCTGTCTCACATCCAGCACAGACTGAAGACCTGTCTATGCATTAGCTACCCCGTTATTCATTGCACACCAACAACTCCGAGGTAAACCCAGTATCTGAAATAACCAGTGTGCAGGGCAACTAGTTATGGCTGGAGCTGTGGTGCAGCTGCTATAGCAGCGGCAAATGGACTGCTCACGTAAGTGGAGGGGAATAAAGGAGCACGCTGCTGCTGTGGGCCCCTGAGAGCTGAGACTTGCTTGTACCTGGGTGCTCTCCAGCATAACTGGGGGCACTGGTCAGAAAGAAGATAGAGGTGGGGAGAGAATTTGATGGAGGCTACACTGTTGGACAGAGGCATCCTTTAAGAGGGGATATCTCTTCATCCCTGCCCTCCCTGTGCTTTGGGCTTCAAGAGCACTGCAGAGCCCAGGTCCCTGTGCTGAAAGAGCACAGGGTCTTTTCCTCTGCCCCTGTTTAGCACCTTTATAAACCGGGCAGAATTTCACCCCCAATGGGTTGTTTTCAGCAGTTGGGGTATGCATGCTTCAGAGTGAAAGGGTAGGTTTTTGCAGCCTTTACTGTTAGTACATCAACTGGCTTAACCTTGGACTGCGTAGCTCCCAGATGCACACTACCTTCCCTACTGCTCCAGCCTGAAACATTAAAGAGTCCCACTTACGACTTCTTATCAGTGCAGCATGAAGACAGAAAGAAAATCACTTTTAAGAAACAGCATGCCTTTTAAAACAACCAGCTCAGACTGCTGGTTCAGATTAAGCACAATAAAGCTTGGGTTGCACCCATACTATATCCTTTGGGGAAGAAAACACCACGGAGGCGTTGTTCATAAGAATGGATTAGGCTTGCAAAGATCAGTAACAAGTATGATCTGGAACCTCAATTCAGATTCTTTGTTTTTGAAACATAGGGTTCAATGGGGCAAATTTATGCCAGATGTAACAACCATGGCCAGCAAAACTAATTATTTCTATTTAAAAATTCCATTGCTAACACAAACGCTGCCTGGAATGGTGTGGGTTCATATTTTCAGCCTATGAAAGGGTTCTGCAGCTGCTGACATCTCTGGAAGCTGTTTGACCAGTCAAGCCAGGAGTCCTCTGTGGAAACAAATGCCCTGTGATTCTTTTATTAAGCGTCTCATGTTTTCCTCTGTGCATGGTAAACGTAGTTAGGAGCCATGCATGCGGGAGAGCACCCACTGGTGAGTCCATCATCAACTCTTTAAGCCATGTGTAGTGCATAGAAGGGCATTCTTCCCATGAAAATGTAAATTACAGTGGAGATGAAGTATTCCCTTTCTCTGTAAACCTTTCCAAACACTCCAGTTAGTTGTGCTTGTCAGCACGTGCACGTGTGAGCTCATGCTTATGCAAGTACAAATTTGGGGGGGAGGAAGAGCTGCAGACTTTTATACTCTGTCCATTAACTCTGGCCCCCAATCCCATGCCATGTGATAATACGGTGGGTAATAAAATCCCATCTTCCCTCTCTCCCCTTTACAGCAAAGCTGCTCTCGAGTACAGAAGACAACTTCTTCTTGACTTCTGACCGTGCCGTCACCTGCATTTCAATGCACATTTAAAAGAATTCCACTTATCTGTATGAATATGAATTTTCCAGTCTGGCTGAAATTGCATTTGGAATCTGTATGCTTTAGGTTTCAGTTACAGAGTGGTTAAACTGGCTGAAGGACGCCAACGGAGGGCTGCACACATGAGCTGAAGTTAGCAGGCTCATAGATCTAGGCCCAGGGACCCATCCTAGTGCAACAATTTAGGCTTGGTTAAGGACACTTGAACTTGTTATGGTCGGTTGAAAGCCAGGTTTTCTTAAAGTGTTTTCTCAGCTGTATTTTGCACTGAGGTAGAGCTCCAAAACCATCAGACACAGGAATTTGTGTGGTTTGCACTTATACACTCATTATTGGGGGTGCATAAAAGTTATGAAGAGCATCAGAACTCAAGGCCCGGGGTTTGTTTTCAAAGAAATCTTCACTAAAATCTGTAGCTCTATAATGCTGTAGCACAGGGGAAAAAAGGAGCTGAGAACCACCAGTGGGCAG
Organism: Agapornis roseicollis; assembly: GCA_002631895.1. Classification (NCBI taxonomy): domain Eukaryota; kingdom Metazoa; phylum Chordata; class Aves; order Psittaciformes; family Psittacidae; genus Agapornis; species Agapornis roseicollis. The sequence goes on along the minus strand of NDXB01005624.1, from coordinate 41,867 downwards.
CTGTGTAAGCCCTTTTCTTTAGAGGGCCTCCCATAATGTTTCATGAGTGAGGACTTCTGCTCAGTGTGGACTTCACTTCTGTTTCTTGCATAGAGGGAGGCCAATGCAAGGATGAAGCCTGCACTGCTCCAGTTAAAATCATACAGGTACCCTCATCAGAAGCTGGGGGAGACAACCCTTATTTTAACTCGGAAGTAAACTGCAAAGCTTAAACCTGTTCAAATCCCCCTTTTACAGGATTGAAGTTCTGGCCATTAATACTGTCAAACAAGCTTTATTCTTCACTCTTATCTCGAAGCACTCATCTGTCTGGGCTGCTCCATTCACTCCTCAATTTCCCTGCTAAACTTTATGTGGCTTGAGCTGCGCAGCCCAAAATATGGTGTCTCCTAAGAAATCATTAGAAACCCTTCTGCAGTTGAAGAAGTCTAGCAAAGAGTTTGTGCTGCAAGTGTCCAGGCAGAGCAGTGGAATCTAGAGAAGCACACCTTGGCATTATTGATCTCCAGAGACATCCATCACCACAGCCTGGGTGAAAACTGTTTTGAGTGTGACACTCAGTTTAAGTAGTGAAAACTCTGAATGCTGCAGGCTAGGAACGCTCTCTTTGTAAGAGCAGTGGCTCCTGAAAGAAACCAGAAGGTATCCTCCCTGTGCAATTTCTAATTGGCAGGTTCAGAAGGTTTGTCTAAACTGGAAGAAGTGCACTGCCTGCTCTAGTCATTAATAAAGAATTCAAGGCCAGATCCAAAGCCTGTTAAAATTTATGGAGAAACCTCCCAGTGATTTTAATAAGCTTCAGATAGAGGCCTATGCATCTATATCTCTCCTTCAAAGCTTTTTCAGCTTGAGGGTATCATATCATTGTCATTATTTTAGTGCATGGTACAATTCTATCATCATCACCAAAGAAATCTTAGTGGCTGAAGGTAGAATCACAGAACAGTTTGGGTTGGAAAGGACCTTAAGGTCATCTAGTTCCAACCCCCCTGCCATAAGCAGGGACACCTCACACTAAAGGTAAGAATGGAAGAACTCTTTCACACAGAGTACGGACAGACAAAGGGAAAATGATGCAGCCAGGCTCACTGCGAAGCCCCAACATGCTCTCTTGCTATAAGAATGTTATTGTCAAGTTAAAATTATAACTGATGATGGGATTTATGCCAGCAGATGACCCAGCTAGTGTGTTGATCATCATTGAAAAGGGGATGTAAGCCTTAGTGAGAATTGAAAGAACAGAACTGTTACGAGGAATTCCCCATGGAGCCCTGAACAGTAGGCAGTGTTATCTTTGCAGCTGTGTATAGGAAGAAAGCCTGGACATCCACAGTTCTCCAGGCTTCAGCATGCACACAATGGTTTATTTCAGATGAATGCATTTTTCTGTTACAGGCTCCCACTAACATGGATCTATCCCTATATCTGGTACATCTGTCCTTTTTATTCTTTATACCTGATAGGAAGCCTACTCAGTAAGAAAGATGTTATCTGTGAAATCTGGGGTTTTTGCTTCTTTTTAAGGAGCAGAACAGTTATGCTTTCATATACACACAAAGAGCAAGTGCTTAGTGGATGGCTTTCTGCACTCACCTGCTGAAATTACTTTTAAACATACTGTTTCGATGAATAGTGCCATCTAAACAGCTTTCTCAGGCAGAGGTTGTGTGCTCTTTTCAAGTCTTTCTCCAGTATTCCTACTGGTATATAAATGGGTGGCCCCCACCACTTTGTAAAATTAAGGCTGAAGCTTGCTATAAATTACAATTGTTAGATATCAGGATATAAGTAAAAAATATGATGATTAAGGTGTATTATAGAGCACGCAAAATGCCTTAGTGGGAGGCAAATGGATACCTTTGATTAATAAGAGACTGAGAACCAGATACAGCTTGGCTACTTTCCACCCCTGCAGAAGCACAAAGAAGCCATAAACTGAGGTTAACCAACCAGTTAAATTGGTTTGTAGCTGTTTTGCATCACTCGAGCTGCACAAAGCAGCCAAGATACATTAGTGAGACTAACCCAAAATCTTTGAATAATACAGTCAGGAAGATGTTTAAGATTGGGTAGAGGTATGCTCTCATTCATACACACTTTTCCTGGTGTGATCATGATTTTTACATCATCCATGGATGTATTAATGCTGAATTTGAAGCCCATCAAGTCTTTAGACACTGTTTTATTCTGGCAATGTCTGAAAAGTAAGTTCTATGCTGCTATTTTCTTTTTAAGCAAATATATGGATCATCTTGTAGCTACAATGGGAAAATTAATGGAATAGTTATATGACCTGCAAGGAAGCTGTGAAGAGCATCTGGCTGGTATCTCACAGCTAAAGTCCTTGCATACTATGACTACTCCTTTGGGCAGAATGTGCCAAATCCCTGCTTTACTGGGCATAGACAATCTGGGTTTCCAAAGCAGTGTGCAGCACACACCAGGGACCCAGGAGGAGCAGCCCGGCTATCTTTGTATGCCCCCCCCGCTCTGATTATCCGCTCCCCATTATAGCCTCAAGATAAATCAGAGCAGCTTCAGCAGTGCTTTATCTTGGGAAGTCCCTCAAGGGGCTGCTGCGCTTGTCAAAATTCACCAGAGCTCCAAATCCTGCTTATCTCAGTGAAGACGAGGGTGGGCTGATAGGAAGGCAGCTCAGCATCTTCTGGTAACCAAGCATTTCCACTGCCTGTTAGCACAGGGAAGAAAGTTGTGATAAACAGTATTGAAGGATATGAGAGGTTGCTGCAAAGAGGAAGGGAACAAGCTAATTCCCACATGGAAGGCAGATAGGGCAAAAAAATGATGTGTTCAAGTAGGAGCATGAAATACTGTGATAAGAAAGATCAGAGTAATGTTTTTAGGGCAGCATTTTCACTGAGGGAAGTCAAGTGCAGGAAAAGACTGCCTAAAGTAAATACAAAGTCACTTCACAGCTATCTTTAATGACATCTTTAATGGTATCTTTAATATCTTCAAGTAAAAGCTCTGTCCAGAGTGAGAAGGGCATGCTTTGCCTTGCCTCACACCTCCTGACAGGTCTATTTTTGTTCCAGTCTCTTATCACTAGCAGAGCTGTGTATGCTTCCAGCTGGAGATCAATGACCTACTGACATTTCATTAAGTCACCTTACTTAGTGTTAACTTAGCTAATCTTCGATCTGCAAGAAACTGAGCAACAAAAGAACTTGTCCTGTTAACAAATGCAATTGTTACTTGTTCTCCCTTTGCCAGGGCATCTACCACATCACCATCTTAATCAGTCCTCCATGAACGCCTTTACAACAACACTGTATTGTAAACCATCACCAGGCAGCTGATTCTATAATTACATTGGTGGAAATATTTTCATCTAGAGCCCGAAATTGATTGGGAGATTGGGCTTGGGTTGAGTCTTGGAGCTTGGCTCTGAATGGAAAGGCTCAAACTTGGAGGGCCTTTTCTCACAGGCCTGGCAGGCAGGTTTGGAAAGCTTTCAGTACTTGGTAAAACTGAAGTAGTTGTATTAAGGGAATGGGAACAGGAGAACACAGCCCGTGTTATTTTACCCTCCTATGCCTATAAAGAAAAAAATTAGGGGCCATGAGGAAAGTTGGGGATTGAATGGATACTTCCTCAGTGCTGGCAGAAACTGCATTTGGGATGGAAACCAGGAGGTCCCGTGCTTACAGGAAGGGGTTTGTCTCTTCTTTCCTAGTCAGTGCTCCTTGGACTCCATTTCTTCTCAGTTAGTTGACATCTGGCTACATGTTTTGCTAATAGTCAAATCCAAAGTGAGTAACACCTGATAATGGGACATACTTCTGCTTTTGGGCGTGTGTACATCTGGACCCAAATATGAAATGTATTTCTTACTCATGTGCTCCCAAATAAGTATCAGAAACGCAAGTAAATGATAACTGAAATGTATTTATCTTCTCTGTGCCCCTAATTACAAAGCAAACTTGCCTGTTTGCAGGTAAGGATGACAGAAGTGACTGTAAAAAACTACACTGGGCCTCAGGTATCCGAGCACAACCATAGTGGAACTAACGAAGCGACTATAGCAGCTCTCAAAAAGCAGCAGAACATTCTCTTTCCTTCAGACAGATGTTCAGGTTAATGAATTGGGCCAAGTGAGGTGGGATTTCTTCTAACCAAGCTGCACCATCATGTTTTCCTCCTCGCCACCCACTAAGTCCCTTTCCATGTCTGCAGCTGGCAGCTACCACAGCTAGCCTTCCCAGAAGCAGAGTCCTTCCCTTGGCCTGTGGCTAATGTCCATCAGTGGCTTTGAAGCAAGCATCCCAGACTCGTTGCCAAATGTGGGCTCCCTGCATATTAGCATCCAGGACATCGGGGGACACACACACACACAGACACGGGGGGGCCTTTTCTGGCTACCTGTTGGCTTGGTGCATTCATTCCCCTCCTGCTCTAGGGAGTCTTGATAATGATCCCCATAGGCTTTCTCCATGCTTAGCAGGAAAGCAGAAGTGAACCAGTGCAGACCTCCCTGCTGCTGCACTCGGACAATAGGCCTGCTCATAATACCAGCAGATGGTTTTGCTTTTTAGGCCATACAGGACAAATTTATTTTCCTCTCAGGAGCAAAAGCAAGCGTAGCCAAGGCTAAGAAATTCAGAGCTAGCTTCTGGAGCCCCACTGTTGACTTATGCTACAAAGCAGTACCTGTGCTTAGAGTCCATCAGTAATGAGGGTCTTCTGGTTAGTCCACTGAACTGCTCGCTCAGCAAAAAACAGTGTGCCATAAGCACCCAAGCTGGGCTTAGTTTCATCCCTGCTCTCCTTAAACATGGTGTACCAGATAGATTATTTCTCCGCTTTGTGTATTGCTTTTGTAATGTCATTGAGTTCTCTTCACCTTAAGGCACTGAGATGTGAAAGCCATAGCCATCTGAGGGTTCCATTGGCATTATATGCACCCAGCTTACCTACATCATTTTTATCTAATTTATTAAAAAAACAGTGGTTTATAAATTGTTTGACTTCTTTGTGCTTGTAAAGGCACTAAAATTAAGGTAAAACGAAAGGGGGAAACATGAATTCAACCATTTAAAGGTTTTAGTTCACAGAAACTTTTAACTGCATTTCTTGTTTGGATTCAAAGAGGCAAAACATGAGACTTTGATGTTCCTCATGTGCCTGTTGAAAGAGAGAGAAAGAGACCCACCAATAGGAAGCAGTTGGCATGAAGCCCTCTTTGACACAGCAAGCAGAATGTAAAGGATTAAAGGTCTAATCTAGAAGATATATTGCACACTAAACAGCGGAACCATTTAGGAGAACATTAAATGGCACTTAAGCTAAACAGTTGTCCTTGGGAACTGCAGTTTATATGTGACTGCTCTAATATCCATTTTAAGCTTGCAGGGCTTTGAAAACAAGATGTCATTGTTTTATGAAAACACACACATTTAATCTTCCCTTGTGAGGCTGCTCTTGAAATATCTGGCTGCTGCACTGGCAAAACATTGCAGAGGGAGCAAATGGGGCTGGTGTCAAAACCAGAACTGTTGCACTTTATTCCTGAAGTTATTTGCATGTGCTCAGCTGGGTGGTTTTTTGCATCCAAATAAGCAAACCACAAAGTTCTGCAGTGATAAAAGTCCCATTTAAATTCTTTAACAGTATTCCCGCTGTTCTATTAGCAAATAATAATAATTCTAATGATGATAATAATAATAATAATAGAGCTTAAGTAATACGAGACCTCTGAGAAAGCGGTCAGTTCTACATTCACTTGTGTTCTGCGCTCTTCGTATTTATGGAACTATTAGGAGGCTTCAGCCAAAACTAAAGACCACCCAGAGCAAGGTTTCAGTTTTAGTATTCTGGGCACAGGTCATTAAAGAGAAAAAAACCCACCTTACAAAAACGCCTTCTTCTGCACCATGCACGGCACACGGGGATCCAGGCACATCACTCGGGAGGCGCGTGGAGCGTAGCTCATGCCTGACGAATTACAGTGCGTGCTTTTTGAATTCACTGGCTGCTTTTCACCAGGGAGAAATCATCCTCTGCACCACGCAGGCCAGAAATAGAGCCGGGGAAGCAGCAGCAGGGAGGGGACTGTTTCTTGCAGAATGACACAATCCAGCTGCAAATCTGAGCTTTTCACTGCTCATCTGAAAAAGAAATGGAGAGAGAAGACTATTGAGTTTGTGAATCGTAGCCAAGTACCTGATATCTGCACAGGAGCAGGCGGCCCCTGTGCACCCAAAATCATACTGGTGGGGGAGAGACCAGCCTGGCTGAACAGGGAGGTAGTGCTGGAAACCTGTGGAAGAAGAGACCATCACCTCAGGAGGAGTACAAGGATGTTAGGTCATGTAGGGAGAAAACTAGGCTGGTGACAGCACAGCTGAAACTAGATCAGGGCACTGCTATGCAAGATAACAACAAACCTTTTTACAGATACGTTAGCAATAACTGCAGGGAGAGGAGAGCTTCCGTCCTCTCCTGGGTAATAGGGGAACCGTGGTGAGTGAGGATGGGGAGAAGCTTAAGGCTGCTAAAAGGGCTCCATGGGGTAACAGGAGGAGTTGGGGATAATTTGTGGGAGACAAAAAGGATGGCTTAAAGAGCAAAGCAATTACGGCCCTTCAGTGGAGCTCATTTAGAGAGCTCCTCATTGTGGACTGCGTAACTGTGGCCACTGAAATCCAGAAGAACTGGACAATCTGAGACCTTTTCAGAATCTGGTCAAAGCTGGAGATACAATGTCTGTGGTGAGCAGAAAGCTCTCCCAGCTGCAGCTGGCTTCTCCCATGCTGAACAATGCATAGCCACAAATAGCAAGTAACCCAAACACTTTCCATTTCTTAATAGGCTGTCTGCTGTTAATTATTTTAGTTGCTTGCTGGGAACAATGGAGGTGGATGGGAAATGATGGCTCAGAAACTAGAAGGAGCAAGTCACTATTTTTAATGGTTTGGACTTTACTGATGTATAATGCTTCTCCCTAGAAGATCTCAAGCCACAAAAGGGTAACTGTTAGTCTTATACTTAATCTACAGGCTAGTGGAGAGGGGCTAGGGAGTTAGTATGGTGTTTAACTTTGAACAGGGTGCAGGGATGGCTTTTGCTCCAGCTATTTATAGAGGATTTACACGACTGTGGTGTTTATTGTGTCTTTCAATAAAAAGCAGCTGCAGAAACACACAGCTGGCAAGCTTCAGTACCTGTGAGATACTTAAGACATTATCCAGCAGGCCAATGCCCAGGTAGAGGGAGATTCACATGCCCTCTGCAGCACTTTAAGTATTGCTCTTCTAACAAAAGTCTCAACCAATTTTAAACGTTTATGTTGTTTATGTTCAAAATCCTCTTCCTCTGGCTGTTTAAAGCCAGATCCTCTTCCTGATATAAATCATCCGACCGCGTTGTTCGGGTTCTCTGACTAGGTCTTTGCTGCAGGGGTCTGCAGGCTGAGGTACAGCTATTGTTATTAGCCGTTCTCTCATCCATGCGCAGAAGTATTCCTTCCAGGTTAGTTCACCCAAATTTGCTTGTCTCTATAACTATAATGGTAGATGCTGTGCACTGGTCACTATTGAGCTGACAAGACCTACTTTCCCTTGAGAAAACAATGCAAGAACTGACTATGGCCCCCCTTCAATCCTCTTCCAAACCCATCTTTTCTATGAATCCCTGATGCCCCTCACTCCTGCACACTTGCAAAGTGGGCTCTATGCTGTCTCTGTATACACATTGTGTGAGAGATGCAAAGAAGGATCAAAGATGTAGCCATAAGCTGAACATCTGCTTCTGCCCATGATCTGTTTTCCTTGACATTTTCTTATCTCACATGCCTTCCATAAACTCCAGAACTTTCAGACCAGTCCCTCCTGCCTTCCACTGCGTTATCCTGTCCTGTGCTGAGAGAATGAATGCAATTTATATGTGTCTATAAATTAAGAACCCGTGAAAAGGTTGCAAAGGAAATGTGACCACTGCTATAGCCGAAGGGCTAGAACAACACTGAGGGAATTGCTGTCTAAATAAGGAGATGGGGTAAGTTTTATGTCTCTATTTGAAATTGGTTGCATTTTTTAATGAGGTTTCTGTAGGAGATGAGTTGGGGCTTAGAACTTCATTCTTTAAGGGAGTCTCTTGTGGGAGGCCATGTAAAGGTCAGCAAAACTTGCCTTATTGAGAAAGAATGAGGAGGAAAAGAAAGATAAAAAGAGCCCGGAGATGCTTTGATTGAGAAGAGCATGCTCAATTGCACAACTGCATCATGGCTTTTTATCCGGTAAACCGGTGGCTTCTGTGCTCCCTGACTCTATTTCAAATCCTAATCCTAAGATTTCAGAGTGGGGCTCATCCAGAAGCCATCAGGATCACTTCTACAGTTTTCCATGAGCTTTGAATTGGACTCTGCCCACATGTATCCAATTAAAACATTCACTTTGACTCTTGAGATATCTTCCTTTCATCCTCTTGCCACAAGACTGATGTTTTCTCAGGACGATACGATCCACACTCTCCATCCTCAATGCTAAGAGTAGTGGATGCATAAAAAACCCCACTGGCACCGAACAGCTAATACATCAGATTGTGCCATAGCTTCACACTGTGTTCAATCCTATTGATGTCAGTTCTGTGCAGTGTCTGGCCCTAGATTTTCCCACAATGGGATCCCATTCTTCCTGCATGAGGATATGTCTTGGACAAATTGCCATGTCACATGCATTCAAAGGGCCATGATAAAGCCTCCATCTTCGCACAGGGCTCCCAGTCGCATCAAAGGAATTTCTGCATAAAACCAAGGGTAAAATATGCCTCTAATTTCAGGTTAAATTATACCGTTAAAGCATGGGCTAAAATAAGAGGCAGCAAGGAACCTGAACCACATCAGGGAGCACATCCAAAGGACTGTGTCTCAGAAATAATGCAATTCTTTATACTGCAAGCTCCTGGCACAAATGGGGAAGAATCTGTGATGTGCCTTTCCAGGGAACAAGCTATCTTCCTGCCTTCTACCCAGGCAGCCCCACTGGAATACAGAGGAAAAGAAGAAACCTGTGATTCCATATGCTCTTTGCCCTGCTCTTCACAGCGACTCCAAGCAAAGACTTGTGGACCTGGTCCCTGAATCCATCATTTCAGCTATCCAGAGACTGTGAAAAAACAAAGATGCTCTTACTCTCTCTTCTCCCTTTAACTGTGTGGGTGCTCCTGAGATAAACAGTTTAGCTCATGGGGAGAAAACATCCAAAGTTGGTTTAGCAGTGATGACATATGGGATTGTATGGTAGAATTGGCATGCATGTAGTATGTCTCTTGCGTGTGTAAGCATGATTGCAGAAGATGAACTGTTATCTCTAAGAGTCTAAGATAATAATTTGCTGACAACAGCACAAGGTCCTTAAACCAGAGTAAAATCTGAAATGCAGCTTTCATCTGGGAATATTATGGAGGTACAACTGAGAAGGAGATTCTGCAGGGCCAGCGGATTCAATTGATCTATGATGGCATCTGACCCGCACTGGGGTATCCCAAGGTCACACATATAAGAAGTGATGCCTCTTTCCATGCCTTTGCTTTTACTAAAACCTCCTTGTATGGTTCATGACAGTTCTAACTTTTCACAAGACACTCACAAATTAGAATCTTCTTCCTTGTGGGCCTGCTAATGGAAATCCCCTCCTACAGTTATCAGTCACTGTCATACAATGGCTTCTTGTCTCTAAGTACTTTGATGTTGTACATAAGAGCCGTGGATCAATTACATTCATTTTTCCCATTACCAGGCAAATATTTGGACATTTTCTGTTGAGTTGATTCAAGGCAGAACTAAACCAAAGGAGCTGCATACTGTGCAGACATTTCTAACCTTCAGAAGCTGAAGGTTTTGTGACCTGGGAGAATTAATAGCTGTTTATTCTAGCAGGGTAAATGGAAAAAGACCATTTCTATTTTAAGGAGATAAATGAAAAGCGGGGAAGATGGGGTTTGTTATGACAAAATTGTTCACAAGTGGCATGCTGAAATGAGGAAAAGCAGTTATGTATTTATATTATAATCCTCATGGAATGTTTGTCAAGAGACACTCGAGTGGCAAAACACGTTAGTAACAACTGTGGCGTTCCCTTGCTCAGCAACACAAGCATTTCCACTAAGACTGGTCTGTTGAGGTTGTCTCCAGTGCAGAGGTTCAAACTGCACCTTTCTTCCTTGGTGGAAATCCTCATCTTTTTCCATTAAGCTGTGATTTCTTGCACCAAGGAGAACGCACACGGCTCTTTCTGCTTGCCTGTTTCAAACAATAGCTGCGAAGTCTTCCACCACTGTGTCAGAAACACATGGTGAAAACATTCCACTTGCCAGGATTCTTCTGCAGCACAGAAGAAGGGAGGCGAGCCAGCTGGCATGGCCAGCGGTGGCAATCTCAAGTGCTTACCACACTCAGGAATGTCATAAAGCAGGAGTGGACGGATGGCATTCTCCAAACATGGTGCTGCAGCTATTCCTCAGCTGGTGCCGCTCTGCTCAGCTTCCTCAAGTTTGCTACTAGCTCTTATGGGAATTTGGCCTCAAACAAGGGTTTCATTGAGAGATGCTTGGTTTGGTCATCAATTTCTCACTAAATCTGTTTTTCAGCAGACAAGACAGATTCCCTGAAACCACTTTTTCCATAATCCGGAAAGGAATTTCTGTGCCTGTGGTATAGAGAAGCGCTCTGTTAATTCAGCTGCATTACTGCTCTGGCGCTGGGGATCAGAGCGTGTCAGTTGTATGGAAAGGCAGAGCAGCAGCTTGTGTGTGCTTCAGTCCCCACTTCCAGAAATCAGGAGCTGCTGAATGACAGGGGTGCTGAAGCCTTCGAAGTAGCCCCAAAAGAGGACTGCTCCCCAAGAAGACCATGTGCTGATCTCTGGAGCTTCAGGAAATTCAGATGATGAAATTGTTGTCAGTAGTATCTTATTTAGGTAATGGATTTCAAGCCATTCAGGGAATTCACAAGTGAATGTTGCATGACTATTGCATGAATATTCATAATGTTCATTGCACGTTCATTGCACAAACATGCTCGTGACTTTTTTTTCTGATGGAGTTCTAATCTCTTTATTTAAGCTTTCTGAAATCCTGTGAGTTTATGGAGTGGTTCCATTCCCTGCAAAGCTGGCCCTTGGCCAGAAATCCTTCTTGGAAAACTGACAGGATTTCAGCCGGGCTGTAAAGATTTTCATTAATGTTGTGTCTCTGGAGTAGAAAATTAGGCCAATTTGAACCCAGGAAAAAAGCACACAAATGAAAACTTACACAGGCGATTGGTTTCAAAACCTTACGTTCTATTTATAAGCCTTGGTATGAAATTATCAGCTCTGTCACTTCCAAGTGAATACCTTGTGTCACTTCTTAGGTGTTTAAACAGGAGAAGGTGCAGTTTAACGCTGTTATCTGCTGTGACTGTCAGGAAGGGCATAAATCACGGTTATCTGAAGGCCTGATGCTGTTCCATTTGTGTAAATTTGAGTCAGGAGAAATACCACTGTAATCAATGGACTGTACAATTGTACAGATAGCAGGACAAGGGTGCCCCAGACACACCGTGCTTTGCACATTTTATCTTTCCATACCCATTTCCCTGGCTTCACCTCCTTTTCTTTATCCCTTAAAGAGAAAGGCTGCAAAGAACTCCAGCTGGAAACAGCCTTACCATAGGGAAGCACCCCCAAAGCAGGGTGGCTTTTATTAGGCATTGCCTACTTGGACTGAGGATGAGAGAACTTGGTGCATTATTGCATGAAGCCCATTGTGATTCACAGCTTAAAATGCACCATTGAATTTTCATTCCAGATGCACTGACAGCATACGCAATCCCAAGAAATAGGTTGACTCTTTCCATTTATGGCTCAAGCACTTTGCTGGAGGCATCGTCGCTCATCACAACATCACATCATGGTTATTTGCCTACTGGGTAGAGGCATTGGAGTTAAAAGTGAAAGTACCAATTGCACTAACTGTGATTATAAGTTTGCAGCACATTGAAGCAAATAGACATGGTCTGGGACTTGAAAGCACAAATGCTGTGAGGTGCTGAGAACATCACCTGTGCAACCTCAGCTCCCATCCAGGGTGATGGAAAGCAAACGGGCCTTGTCTTTGTCAGGGTCAGCCCGCTGACGATTAAACAGCTCTAGCCAATATGATCTCATTCTTATTTGTCTGGGACACTATGAAACACAACATGAAGGAAGCTGGGATGTGGTAGCAGAATACAAAGCACCAACACAGCCAGCGTAGTGCTGGCAGTGTGTTCCTTTCTAATCCTGCATTTCCCAGACAAGCACTTGTAAACATTGAAGTAAATCAAAACACATTTCCTTTCCATGAAGAAAATGCCTTCAAAACCACAGGATTAACAACACCAGGGAAGGACAATCCCCTGAAGGGCCTAAGCCTTGTTTCCAAACCTTGGCCTGAGTTAACTCTGTTCAAGTTGAACTCTTTTATGATAAACCATGGAAAGCGTTTTTGTCATAAAGGCATAGCATGGTCAAACACACCCTGAACAGGTTCTGAAGCGATACCTCATGATGTGACCATTCTCACTGGTTGCAGAGGAGGTTCCGATGGTGAGGGTGGGAAATGGGACTCGGACATCCTGGGCTTGGTTTCTGGCTTGGCTGCAGGTTTTCCTGCACACACACAGGAGCCAGTCTCTTCATCTGGATTGTGGTGTCATGGCTAAAGAAAATAGATCACATTCTCTGAGTTGGAAGCAGTACAGGTGGGAGGACTTGCCTGCCACTCCTGTCCGTATCCAGAAGACAGAGCTAAATATGTGCTAAGACAATGGAAACTGCTAATATTAAGCTATTTATGCAGTAAAGCAAAAAGCAGTGTGGGAAAATTCGCCATCATCGGTTGTCTTGCTTGTTGAATCACCTTACTTTCGATGGTAGACAGAAAATGGTGAAATTATTTAACATGTTTTAATTCCAAGTGTGCAAGAGGCTCTTCCTTTAGGCATCTCTCTCATGTTCCTCCTGCCCAGGCTGTGTCCAGTTATCCAGTTGGAAAACTATCACATCAGTGAGCATCCCTGGAAACGAGGAGAATTACATAGACAAAAAAACTAGTTGGGCTTTCACTCTGGGGTGAAAGCATAAGAAATATAACACAAGCCAGACCAGTGTCTCCCTGACAGTGTTCAGTCCTGTGCCCTTCTTCTGAGTGTTTGCTCTTCAGCTATTGCCTATTTCCCATCTTCCAACATGTAGCAATTTAAGTACTCTGTGAGCCAGAGGCAGCATGCAACCCAAAACTTATTAATACCCAAAAGAGCATTTGATCTTCATGAACTTGTCTAATTCAGTGGTTTCAGGAGTTCCACAGTTCAGTGATGTATTGAACAAAACAAATCACGTCCTTTTTCTGTATTTCCTACTATCGAATAAGATGGCTCCTAATTCCTGTACTGCTGCAAAAGTTTTGTATCTTCATAATTATGAATCTGGAGAGTTTTACAGCATTACCTAGGACAAGGGGTGCTGGGTTCAGACTGGAACAGGGCAAGTTCAGGTTAGATCTAAGGCAGAAGCTGTGCCCTGTGAGGGTGCTGAGGCACTGGCACAGGGTGATGGCCCAGAGAAGCTGTGGCTGCCCCATCCCTGGCAGTGCTCAAGGCCAGGTTGGACACAGGGNAAGCTGTTCCCTGGGAGGGTGCTGAGGCGCTGGCCCAGGGTGATGGCCCAGAGAAGCTGTGGCTGCCCCATCCCTGGCAGTGCTCAAGGCCAGGTTGGACACAGGGGCTTGGAGCAAGCTGCTCCCGTGGAAGGGGTCCCTGCCCGTGGCAGCAGGGGTTGGGACTGTATGAGCTTAAGGTCCTTTTCAACCCAAACCATTCTATGATCACTTTTGCAAGTGAAATGGCGTTATCTTTTGAGAATCCTTTATAGAAAACTCCTTTGCTTATTCTTGTTCCCATTATTTCACATTATCCTGACGCTGGTGCTGATTTAATCAATCCTAATGACAGTCGATTGACTGACAATTTCATATTTGGATTCTTCCAAGTCTCCTGTGTGAGCACCATCTATTGTTACTGATGTGTTGTGGCACTGATTTGCTCTAAAACCTCCAACCCTCCAATCTGGGAGTTTGCGCAGACTCATTCTGTGTAAAGAATGGCTCCAGTTTGCAAGACTCCCACCTCATTTACAGTGGGAACTAGCACAAATCATTCATTTAGCTGCTCTATAATGTCTTTATCTTCCTTTGCTGCCTCTTCTCATCCTGCTAGCTGTCCAACTGTGCTGCTTCTGATGTATAGACAAAAGGCTTTACTGTTAGCTCTCGTTACTTCTGCAAGTTGCTTCCACTAATATTTTTGGCTTGCTTTGCTGTGGTTTAACATTTATTTTGGTGGGAATTATACTCTTCCTCTGTTTTCTTTCTTTGGACTCCGTTTCCATACTTTGGAAGATGTCTTTTCGTTTTGAATGGCGTCTGTTACACTGCTCTTTAACTATGCCAGCTGCTTCTGGCTATGGCCCATTCAGAGTCCATTTTTACAATGCTATCGATGACTGGCATAATGCTCCTTTAGAAAGTATTCTGCTACTTGCAAATCTTTTTAACTGCCATTCCCAGTTCCCAAAGAACTTCCTCATTTTCCTATAATTCCCCCACTATATTTCAGAAGCATTTTAGGGAACACTTACACGTCACTAATGAACCAAAAAAGTCTTCTTAAATATTTGCTAAGCATAGAAATCTGAACATAAGTCAAAACAATCCAAGTGCCTAAGCAAAGCTGTCACAAAACCCCTTCTCCATCTGATTCACGTTCTAACTAACTCAGACACTGATGCTCCATCACTGTTATCTTCGTAACATCTCACTAATCTACATTAGCACCACGGGGAGGAAGGAGGCAGATGTAGAACCTAGTTTTATATATTCACATCCCAGAGATAGGGGCACACTGTAAGAATGTTTTAAGAAGTTGGTTGTTCCTGCAAGTCCATCAGTGTTTCTATGACAGTAAATCCTTGTAAACTCTTTGTGAACAAGGGTCTTTGTCCTCTGCAAAAGGAGTTAAAGTGATAGTTCAAAATACTCCAAGCATAATTGAATTCTGATGCCTGGCTAAATAGAAACATGGGTTTGGTTGTTATATCTCACCTTTCACCAAGTTGCAGTGTGGTAAACATCCCTCAGCAAAGCTGTGTGAGAAAACTGCAAATTGAGCCTCAATAGCTTCTAACTGCATCCTCAGCCTCTGGGCAGCACCTTAGGGAAACCTCACCTTAGGGAAACCTTAGGGAAACCTGCTTAAAGTGATCAAGGGAAGCACAACACAATGTAAATGTAAGGGGCACGTATTATTAACTCAGATATGAAAAAGAAGAATGGAATACAAAGATACCACGTTTGCATAAAAACTGAGCCTTGACAGCCCAGTTATACCCCTTGATTCTTTTGCAGGAATATGACTATGCTCGTGCCATGCCACATTTCTTTTCCTTACTATCTGTGAAAGTAAATGAGGATGTATGAAGCTACTGCTCTGCATTTCTATCTGCTTTAAATGACAAGTGAAATGTTCCTTTTTAGAGGACACATTGCATATCTTTCCCAAGCAGGAGAATTGATGTAGGTAACGTACCACATACCTTGTATATGGATGTGTATAAGTGTATAAAAGTGCATATTTAAGGTTGCCTATGCATATACATTCCACAAGCATAATGGTACACAATACATGCTTCTTTTTCAAGAGAGTAGGATGACAGTATTCCTGACAGTGGGAAAGAAGAGCTGAATTAGTTCTTTATTTCCCACTCTGAGATTTGAATCCTGTAAGAAAGCCAGGGAATCTTTACAAACAGAAGCAATAAGCTGGGAAGGCTGGGAAAGCAGATGTCATTGTGAATGACAAATAATGGGATCCTGTCCAAGGAAAATGGCTTTTCTGATGCCTTCCAAACTGATGTGATTTTTTTTTCTGTATGAAAGCTGGAGTAGAGTGAAAGAGTAACTGTGGGTGTATTATGGACCCAGTCAGCTTATTTTCAATTACATTTTAATTTATTTATCTTTTATTTTAATTAAAGCATTGCTTGGAAGAGGGAAATCTATGCATAAAAGAGAGCTTTTATCAGAGATTTTCCAATAAGCCTACTTCTGAGCCCAAAGCATTTGACCTAGAAGTCACTGCTCTGAAATGACCTGGGGAAAGCTGATGCTGTCCTTCCTGTTTGTCAGAGATATAAGGGTTTGGGGCAATCAGAAATGGCTTTAAAGCGTTCAGTTTTAAACACTGAATGTCTCTGGGTTTGTTGCTCACAATAATTCTGAAGCAGCTTGTTGGTCCAAAGCAATAAAACAGCAAAGACAGAAAGACTTGTATGTTTAGCCAGAGCCACACTTTGTCATTTTATCATACAAACCATGTCAGCTGGCGGCAGCGTGAGTAATCTAAGCTTCAAACAATATCAGCCTGCAGATAAATCAGTGAATGCAGACAGAAACAAGCTAAGTCTATCTTAGACAGCCTAATGATCAGTAGTTTCTTCTAATAGCTTGTCAGATTTCAACCTGTCAAGCCTGAAGATTTAGGGACACTGATTCATTGGAGATTTCCTGATTGCATTCCTGCTGGGCTATCTCTGAATCACAATAGGAGACTCCTAGGGAAAGGGGAGAAAATGGATGCCTTCAGGCCTTTATGAGGCACAGGTTATTGTCATGCCTCAACTAAATCCTAATTACTCTGGTTAACAATGCAAGCCTGTCACTGCTCATGCATAATAGTGCAATGACTATGAAATCCTGCCACTTCTACTCAGGCCTTCACACGTGCCTGGCTGGGGCTTTGTCCATCCCTGGGTGCCATTCACCCAGCTGCTGTTTCCCCATTTGCAATTCGGACCAGACCTGAGCTCACAAGTGACTCACGATGGGCTGTGGGGTTTAAAACATACAGAGAAGTTAGGGCTCTGCAGATCAGAGTTCTTCCTTCTTCATCCTGGCTTTAAAGTCAAAGGTCTGCGTTAGGTTGCTGTTGAAATGCACTTTCCCTCTCATCTTCTGTTAACTCTGTGGTCTAATCCTGCCATCATTAAAACTGACTTCAGGATGCTCTAAGGAAGGTCCCATTAGCACCAGTGGCTGGATCCAGTGCTGGGAAGACAGGGGCCTTGTGCCCAGGGGACACAGGGAGCAGAGGTTGTGTCCTGACAGAGAATTCAGCCACAGCCAGGGTGTGAAAGCGGATCCAGTGTGGACATGAATGGTAAGAGTGAATATCACTGTCACTGGTTTAAGGTGGAAATGTGCTCCTCCAGCTCTGACCAAGAAGCTTGGCTCCTGCAAGCTTCCGAGCACCTCACAGGATTAATCCATGCTGGCTGCATGCCAGTGTATGGAGCTTTTGCACCCTTTACCTCCAAACAGATACACCTTAAACAGAAAGTGATGGAGTGAAGCAATTAAGCCTACAAAATTAAATCCTAGAATCAACTGTTTGCTTTTTTGTTTCCTATTGTAAAGGGCTTCTGGAACTCCTGAATGCTTTTGTGCCACATCCCTCGGCTGGGGACAGAGGATGCTGTGAGAAGGTTTTGTCCTGGAAAAGCAGAAAATGCCAGCACTTCTTTCACATCCTCTCCTTCTGCCTCTCAGTGTTTCTTTGGCCTCTCACAGTTGGATTTTATCAGGTAATCCATTGATAAGGAACATTCACCTGGATTTGAAAAGGATTTCCCTGGTTTAAAAGGAAAATTCACGTTAGAACATAAGAAAACAGAACATGGTCACAACGTGCCTTGAGAACACAAAGCTGTTTGCCTGTCATGCTGCTTTCTTTTACGTGCCTGGGCAACCTGTCCAGCTGGTGGCCCTCTGCCCCTTCCTGGGATGCTCGAATCCCACGTCCTTGGTGCCTGGGTGCTGCCTGCCTGGCCAGCAGCTAAGGACTGGCTGCAGGAAGGCACCCACAGAGCGGCCCTTTCTTTGCTGGGTATTTGGAAATGCTGCTGTTTCATTCCTGAACCAAACGAAATGTTGACAACCTGGAATTTCCCACAAAACAGATGTTTCCTTTTCTGGCCAGCTCTAACGTACACACACACACGTATCTGCAGAGTTATTAACTGCTATGTAATGACACCAGACTGTATGACCACTTCCACCGTGTGGTATGGAGGGAATCCAGCCGTCAAAACCCCTGTGTTGGAGCAGCCACCAGAGAAGCCCTGGGGCCTGGACAGCAGTTAGGTGGCATAACTCCTTCTTCATGGAGCAACCCTTGTGCCATGCCATGGTGTGAGGCATCTGCTGTGGAGGGAGGTGAGCGCTGCATGCCTGAGGAGCCCACAGAGAGCCGCTGGACACAGCCGGACTGTTCCTTACAGAACAAAGCACAAGGAAAGCACCCATCCCTGTTTGGATCCGCAGGGATGAGTTTGTCTCCATCCCCTGGGAGTCCTTTTTGCCCCCTTTTTTCCTGCTTGAGTTTACAGCAGCAGTCACAAAGTGCCAAAAGCTATGGGAAAGTCTGCGTTGCATCAGGCAAGCTAAGTGTACTGACCCTGTGAGCCAGCCCACAGGGAAGAACAACAGGAGGGAGATTGCAGAGGCAGATAGGACTACTTAAGTAGCAATTCATTGTGAACCACTTTTCTAAGCTGTTGATAGAAGCATTAAGTGTGAGAGAGGAAGGGGACTTATCTTCTTGCCCAAGCAGAACCCTAATGACACCATAATGACTGCTAAATAAGGTTGCCAATAATCTCCATTTAATTATATAGCTCTAGTATGCCCTAAAAAGGAAAGAAAGCACTAAAGGCTCCAGCAGTCCTGTGGTACCCAGTAGCTCTTAACTTAAGACTTAGATGGGGATTTATCCACATGTGAAATGCATGTGGATACATAGCCTGGAAGGTAATTCACTTCCCATCCTTCATCTCATCCCATGTGAAATTTACTCCTGTGTTTGCTCAGCTCTTGATGCAGCCATCAGTAAATGCAGTGTCTGCCATAGCTTGTGAGCATCCAGGTAGGCTCTCCTCAGGGCAGAAACACGGGTGGGTTCACAAACGTACTTGGGAGGGCTCTTCAGAAGCATTTGCTCTTTCACCGGAGGGGACTACAAAAGAAGGGTGTTTAATGAACACAGCCCCGCTTCATGAGAGGGTTTGAGGGGTGTTATTCAGACAGACGCCTATTGTAAGAGCTGGTGACTTACACAATGGCCTTTTGAAACGCCTGAAAATATGAATTCCCTCTTTATCATGACGAATTTCTTTGCAGATGCTGGAAGCCTGAAAACGGCCAGTGTTTGGAACACCAGCTTACCGGTACGCTGCGAAGGCGACAGGCTGAGGAGAGGGCTCCACTTCAGCACAAACATCTCCTTTTGGCTTATATTGCCAAGCTTTCCTAACCCTCATTTCGCTAAAACACTTCCTCAGGCACAGCGCGGATTGTGGCCAATGCAAACACTGGGCTCATCTGGAATGCTCAGCAAGGTAACTGATAAAAAGCATGGCATAACAGGTGAAGGCTCTGGCATTCGGCTTTGCCACCAGCTCAGCAGACTCTGTTGTTACAAAGAATACAAATTAGGGAAACATGGAAAAACCAGATTTCCACTTACTGTATGGAGAGAGAGCCAACTTCCGGATTTGGGGATTAAATGATAATGTGCAAGGCAGCGAGGCAGGAATGAAGAGCAGCTCCAGAGCTGTGTGTTTATGGAAACACAGTGTGACTTCAACCATCAGCTAGCGCACGTTTCAGTTTAGCCATGTGTGTTAAACATGCTGCCTTTAAAGCTCCAGCTGAGGAACTCTGTTGGTTGTTCTTTGTGCTAAGTTTGCAGATCATTCCCTATCCTACCCCTCATTTGGACGTACAGAACAGAAGTGTAGGTGTGAAAATCCACAGAGGTTTACCTTAGGATAGGTGGGAATTGTGTTGTGAGGGGAAGGAGGGGTAGGCTGAGTAACAGCCAGAAAACTGCTGTGTGTCAGCATCCTATCAATGTGATGGTAAAGAACTGACTCCACAACGGGGGAGAGGTGCAGGAGGGTAGCGAAGGAGCAGACCTGTCTGCAGGAACCTTTCCTATACTTCCAGGTCCCCACCTCAGAAGGGTATAACAACAGTGATAGACACTACACCTGTTTATAACAGAGAACTAACAGCTTTACAGAAACAGTAGTAAGGAGGCACAATCACATCTGCTCATCTCATTGCAAATACTGTTTGGTTCATACGCTGGAGGGGAGGGAAGAGGTGCCAATGCCAGCTTCATGAAGTTAAACAAAGACAAGTGTAAGATCCTGCCCCTAGGTTGGGGAAATCCCAGGCACAGGTACAGGCTGGGAAAGCAGTGATTCAGAGCAGCCTGAGGAGAAGGACTTAGGGGTGTTGGTTGATGAGAACCATGCAAAGACAGGCTGAGAACATCGGGGCTGTTCAGCCTGGAGCAGAGAAGCTGCCTGGAGACCTCAGAGCAGCTTCCAGTGTCTGAAGGGGGCTACAAGGATGCTGGAGAGGGGCTCTTCATCAGGGACTGCAGCGACAGGACAAGGGGTGATGGGTTCAAAGTGAAACCTGTTCCCCTTGCAGAACCCCTGGAAAAGGGCAAGCAGGAAGATGCAGGCAGTGGGCTCTTTCCCAGCACCCTCCTTTTCCTGTGCAATGGAGACACGGGAGAAAAACAAACGCAAGCAGAAGGAGAAGCCAAGAGCAGAAGCTGAGTTCAGTGCAGAATACAAGCCCCAAAAGGGAATGGGCAGTGAGGAAAGGCTCTGAATTCCTCCAGTGGAAAACATTAGAGCGTGCACACAGTCTGCAATGCTCCTCTCAGGCAAGCAGCAGCCATTTCTCTACTCCTAGCCTCATTCTTTCCCATTAAAAAACACAATAAAAGTGGCCCGTGGATGTGGATCAGCTCCTGGACTGGCTTTTCCAGAGGTAATGCTTCCTGTCTGAGGGACTGCTTCTGGCTGGCTGGGTTCGCTGGCTGAGAGTTTCAAAGTCACCCAGGGAACCTGCGTGTTCACACATGGACCATGAATTCAGGCAGGATCTGTCATCTGAACCCCACGAGCAGATGTGGAACAGTCCTCTTGTTGAAGCCCTCTCGATTCACATGCTCTGTTTGCAGCATCTTTTATACGCCACTGTTGGTTTGCCCTCGGTTCTCCTCTCCGCTCAGACTCCTCATATTTCACTCCCTACTGACTATTTTCCTCTTCTTTTTCCCTGTAGCTGCAGCTTCTTCTGTGTCTTGAACTTCCCCGTGTCCCCAGCTGCTTGCTGTCTCCATTATCACTCCTTTTGTATCGTCAGTCTGCCCTGTCTGGCCACTTGCCCCATATGTAAAAGCTGAACCAGCTCTCCCATTCCTAACAGAGCTTATAAAATTCATTTCAGTTCTCCCTCCCCAGCAGTGGGGCTGTAGAGATCATCAAATCATCCAAGCTCCATGCAAGAGCACCAGCATAACTGCAGAAACACCCTTGGTAATATCTCATGGGATGGTGAGGCAGGGAGGGAGAGAGACTGGCATAGGTCTGCTTTTCTTGGTTACAAATCACTCCTTATGCAATGTCCAAATAGCTTTGATCACTGATACATGCACCAGGTTGTTCCACAGTGCCCCAGGCTTCCCGCTGGCATCTGTGGTGCACTGCAAAGGCAGCTTCTGCCTTTACTTTGCGTGTTCAGACACCTGAATTCCCAGGAATGCTCTGTGTGCATCCCTCCGTATGCAAGCGATGTCACTCCATGCCACTGATTCAGAGCTTCTTCTCCTGTATCCAGACTGTTTGTGTGGTAAAATTGGAGGCTCAAGCAGCCCCTTTTCTGTATGGATTTCAACCCTTCTCAAGCACCAGCTTCACCAGGGGTGAAGTCACACACTTTCATGGGTAGGCAGGGCCCTTGGGTTTAGGTTTTGAATGACCAGAATACTTTGTCAGTGCAGTGGATCACAAGTTTCTGTCATTGGAATAGTATAGCAGAGGATGGCAGTGGCTGCAGCAGAAGGAAAATGAATAGCTCATATAACTCTTCTGGCTGAGATTTATGGGCCCATCTCACTGGGGCTAAATTGATGGTGTAGACTCAAATGAAAACTAGGTGTGAGGAGCAGCTTAATTTGACAGCATGAAAACTTGTCCCCTGCTGGCAAACAAGTCTACTTTTTCTATTAAGAAAAAAATCACTCTGGTTAAAAACCTGGATGGACTCCCATCCAAGCCATCAGAAAAGTCAGCCCAGTTAAAAACCTGGATGGACTCCCATCCAAGCCATCAGAAAAGTCAGCCCAGTTAAAAACCTGGATGGACTCCCATCCAAGCCATCAGATCATCATCCAGGTACTGGAACCATGCTAGGAAAAATGTTATTTCATATTCTTTTCTTCCCAACTCCGTCTCTGGCCTCTTTCCACTGGGAGAGGGAAGGCCTCCCTCTGAGAGGAATGGCACCAAGCCCTCAGTGACTTTTTTGCACCTTTTTAAGGGTTTAGTATTATAATTCCTTCTTTTTGATGGTATTTTGTGCATATCTCTCAGGAGAAGATGCCCATCTGGACTGGTTCATTAAGGATTTCCTGGCAATACCCTTGTATTTAACTATTCTATGATTCTATGATTCCTGGTAATAGTCTGCTTTACCTAATGATGAGGGAGATGTGCCTTTGCAATAGGAAACAGAGCACATGACTTTTTGAAGCTATTTCGTTTACTAGGCCCTTAGAGCTGAGCCAAAATTACTTACACACAAGCACTGGATTCTGGATAAAAGTGATTGTGTTCAGGGCTAGGCATTTACACAGGGAAATTCCTCTGGAATAATAAATTACACCAGAAGAGATATAGAGGAATTGTTATTTCTGGAGAAGCAGCATCTGAAAGTTCCCTCTGGATTCACACTTAATACACATGATAGAGGGGGAAGCTATTTTGTGGTCTGGAGAAGGAGATGTTTTAAACCATGATAAAGTGCAGGACTAATGAACCGCTGAGATCTGCAGCGTCTCTTGCCTCTTTATATCTCCCATATCACTAAACACACTGCAACAAAACTTCACACACAGGGACCAATGAATAAAGACATAAAATGCATCATTATGGCATACTCTAAGGCCATTTTAAAGTCCTTTCTGTTGATGTAAAATAATATGGGCTACCTAGGACTATAACCAGACTTCACAGATAAATGTAATGCAGATGAGTCAAAGGTTTACAGGGAAGAGATCTCATGGTCTCTACTTTGCTGATGCTTGTGAGAAAGAGACCTGGTTATTAGTGTAATTCAGGCTTGCCATGCTGATGAGGATGCTCTTCTAGTGCATTCTTGACTACTAAGATTTGGGGTTTTCCCAAAAAATCCCTATAAAAGCCTAGGAGCTCTGGTTCTCTTTAGATCCCAGATGAAATGCTAAAGCCCAGCATTTCCGCTCCCTCCTTTCTACACCCCATTTCGAGTGACATGCACAGCCTGCACCGTGCTGTTTTGGCCCCACGGGCCTCCAGCACACTCACCCAGCTATACTGGTGTGGAAGAATCAGACTGAGCTCCTTCAGAAAATCCTTACCTATTATCTGAGTGAAGTCTCCTTGAATACAGGAGTACTTAGTACCCTTCCCATACATCTGCACAGGGACATTGGAGAATTGAAGCCCAGATAGGAAAGATGAAACAGAACAAAAAGCATAGCCTAGTCAGGACTCAGGTCTCCCAGTTTCTGGTGCCACCGCACTGCCTCAGCCTGCCTACATGAAAATTCAATCTCCTTAAGCAACTCTTTCTATTTGCCAGGTTCCTAATGGGCACCCATACTAGTACCCAGGTCCCCATCAACACCACCCATACTAGTACCCAGGTCCCCATCAACACCACCCATACTAGTACCCAGGTCCCCATCAACACCACCCATACTAGTGCCCAGGTCCCCATCAACACCACCCATACTAGTACCCAGGTCCCCATCAACACCACCCATACTAGTACCCAGGTCCCCATCAAAACCAAACATGCTTTAAAAACCTTAAAAATGCTTTAAAACTTAAAAAATGCCCATAGACCATTCATGCAGCATGCTAAGAAAGGAGGCTATAGTTTTCTGTAGCATTGCCCTTTGAACTGATATCACGGCAGCCACCGCTACTCTCATGCTTAGAAACATCTCAAATCTCTGAAAATCGTGAGATTTTAGAACTCTTAGTTATCATTTACTTCTCACTCTTTGTCTCCTGCCTTTAAAATCCATTTGAGGTCATGTTATCAAGTACTTGTCCACTTGTAAGGCTAGAAATGCAGCCTTCCAAAACAAGAAGTCTGGGATTCCCAGATAATCTTTTGAGTACAGGAAGGAAGGATCTACTTGTGGTACTCACAATAAAATCCTGAGAGCTGGCAGCATTGACAGTGTGATTGTTATTGCAACTAATGAGAGTTTCAGGAACACTCATAGAAGATAATAGTTCCTCTGTGTGCAAAATACTTCTCCCATAAAACTGCTATAGAGCTTAGCCTTGCTTGTAGCTGCCAATGTGAATTAGTCAAGAACAATACCTGTCAAGCAATCCTTATTTCCTCTCCAGTAAGGCAAGAAATTTTGTGGGCAGAGGAGCAGCATCAGATGCTGTAACTCAGCCTCAGAAGGTTTTCTATGATGTCTCAGGTGACATTACCATCAGCAAATCAGGGAAATGAAATCAGAGTTGATCCAAGGCAGATGCCTTTAAGACCCAAATCCATTGTACAGAATCTGCTGGAAAAACATACTTAAAAAGAAAGGAGCAAAGGCTCATTGTGAGACCGCAAGGCTGTAAAATGTGGCATTTCTTAGGCAGCCCTCCTGGGCCAGTTCAATATTTCCATTAGTAAAATTGCCTCTTACATTTTCAAGCAATGTGAAAGCTTAGAGGGGCTTCAGGCCCAGTGAAGAAGAAGGCTAGGAATTCAGAATGACAGAGGAAGGGGTCAAAAGGCCTGAAAGCATAGCAGTAGGATTTAATCCTAAAAAACCCCCAACCAGTACAAAAAGCAGCAGGATGTGATTTAATAGGCACAATGGCATATTAAAGAGTCAGGAATACTCATTTGCATAAATTCAGAGCTGGTGATGCTCTTCTGCAGAAAAGGCTTTGGGGAAAAGAGTGGTTTACACACTAGATATGATACTGTGCAGTTGGAAATTGCCTTTAAAAAAAGGAGGAAAACATCATATTGCGTTGTATGAACCCTTTTGTGGAAGTCAGTTACAATCCTTCTGACTAGTGCTGTCAAAGCTGTAAGGGAAGCTCTGTTCCAAGTTTAAGGCACTGCATTTCAAGGTAGAGGTGAACCCATAGAAAGACAGAAATAAAGAGATTATTATCATCTTCATACCTATACAAGGTGGCAGCAGAAAGTCTCACAATGGCTAGGGCAGCAACAAAAAAATGAATCCAAGTAACAGCAGTGTAGATATGGTTAGTCTCCAGCTGTAGGATGATTTCCAGTAAACATCAACAACTTCTAGAAGAGTGATGATGAGACAAGCTAATGAAAGAGATGATTACTTCCTTAACTATCACATAAAATCGTGTCATTGTGCAGTGTGCCTTTCCCGCTGCAAGTCAATCAAATGAATAAGTTCATGTCACATCAAGTGCAAACTACACCAGGAAGCTACTTGTAGAGCCATTAAAGTTTACAAGTAAAAGATGCAGGTGATGCAGAGGCACAGGCTAGGGAGCAAGTGTCTTTTAGTATTTGTTCATAATGGGCCAGAAAAGGTAAGAGGATCCAGACCGTTCTGTCTCCAGCTATTTGTTTCCACTTATTGTTTCAGGTTTTCTCTATTAGGCACTGACTGAAATGAGCTGAGTGGTTACTTGTGGCACTGGAGTCAAAGACATAAATAACTGAACTAATGTGGGGAGAATTTAATTGTAGCTATCCTGTTAAATACTTTCACGCTCTTTGTTTTCTTCAGTGTCTTTTTCCGTAGAAATGCCCTAAAATATACCTGTGCAGTCCAAGGACCTGGAAAATGGGAAAGAAATTCAGCGGAGACCAAGTAAGTTTTCCAGAGAACCCCTCACAGATGAAGCTGGATTATCCTCATTTTCTTAGATAACCAGAACAAAAGAAACAAATGGCAAGCGAATCCATAAATCAGGTGGTTTATAGCAGCAAGGGGTGCATTGTCCCTTTTCTCCGTTTCGCTTGTTACCTTCAGGTGTTTGGTGGCTGCAGTTTCAACTAAGCACGCTGAAAAGCTGAGTAGGTTGCAAGAAGATGAAAACCTCACTGGTCTTGTTCCTAGTGTGCCTTGTTTCTGAGACATCTAAAGAGCTGACAAGGGAATTAAGAAGTTAATTGAATCTGCTTGTTGTAACAATAGCCAAAGGCAAAGAAGATGTGCTGATGTCAGATAATAACGTTTCCTTTCTTTCCTTGTCCTGAAAGGTGATATGTGTTAGAACTTATGCCTCTTGGCACAAGGGTTTGCTGGAATGTACTGCTTTAGCATGGATCAGTGATCTTAAAGCTTTCCAAAGTGGGTGCAAATGTCAGTCCACTGAGTAATGAGCACCAAGGAGGATTGTTCCCTATAGGATCTGTCTAAATAAATAGGAAACTACCAGCTGTCAGTTGAAAATAGGGTCAAAGGCTATTGGGGTTTTTTGTCTGATGGCTTGTTTGTCAAGCATACAAGACAATACATACAAAATAAGGAAATGAGGCAATACCAGCCAGAGTATGGCAGAGCTTTATGAGGCTGATCCGTGTGCCTGAACACTCACATGAAGTCATGAAAACCACTTTCTTTCCCAGGACGAAAGCGCTCTGGGTTGGTGCACTGTGGATGAGCACCTGCACCAGTGTTTGGACCGAGGGTGTTTTCCAAGAAACACCTTGGGGGGCTTTGAGAAGTGAGGTCTATGTAAGTGAGTGACTGCTCATTTCTCAGGAGCAACAAATTCCTGCCATGACAAAGTGCTGGGGTGCAGGGACTTTATTACCTTGTGACCTGCAGACCCACGGAAGCCCATGTACTATTTCCACTCTCTAAGTCTGTGACAAAGCAAGCAAGAAGAAATTGTGCACAGGCCAAACCCTCACTAGATGAACGCTAGAGGTTGCAGAAGTTGAATATCACTCAATTAAACAGCAATCTGCAAAACCATACAGAGGTTGAGATATACTCACTGAGGAGCCAGTCCATCTGATACCTACAGTGGGAGCTTAAATAGCTCCCTGATTCAAAGCCTATTGAACTGTATGCGTGTCATTCAGAGACTCCATGGGTCTGGCTGTGCTTGAATAGCAAAGTCATTTTATGAAATATCAATTTGTTTGCAAGTAATTCATGTGCAGAAGAGGAACTAAGTTCATCAGCTATTTTGCTGTAAATAATTGGCCTAAGTCTGGTGCTTACCTGATTTCCCTCAAAACTTCTGCATAATCTCTGCAAACCAACGCTGTAAACTAAATGGAGTAAAACTGAATTCCAGCATTCCATGGAGCTCTTTTTGAAGGTTTTATATGCTACATGCACACTAGATTCATATTTAAACCAGCTGTTTAACATATGAGGATTTTACTACTTAGTTTACTTCTACTATTTTTCCATTAATAAATTCACCATATATGCAGGCTTACAAACAGATCAAACCAGACCCAAATGTTCCAAATACACTGTCAGTTCATTAATAAATGGTAATAGAGAAAAAGTACAGGTTTTTGATTCAAGCTAGCTGAAAAGATACGAGCGAAACAGACTGATCTCCCCCAGTCCCACAGCCCACAGGAATCAAGCTGTGCAAGCCTTCACCTAGCAGAAGGAAAATGAAGGAATCGCGTGTTTTAAAAAAAGCTTAAAGAAAATTACAGAAGAAAATAGTTAGCGGCACATCTTTGGCTAGTTTGGGCCTTGCTGTGTTCTCCGTGTAAGGCAACGCAGGTGTATTTCCTAAACCAAAAGCAAGTGTACATAGGGATCACCTTGGCTTTACAGCAACCATCTGCACGATGTCTCCATTCAAACATCTAAAACTGAAGGCACTGAAAGGTACTTCTCTTTTAAGAAACTCTGAGTCATAAAAAAGGCTGCTTTCAGATTCATTGTTCATCTCAAGCCTAACAACCAAGCTTTATACCGCTCAGAGAGCCTGCGAGCCTTCGCTGCCAGCACAGATACACTCGCCCTTTTCACTTGGACTCAATGGCAAGCTGTGCTGCAGGTCTGCTCCGCGTGGAGATGACAAACAGATGAGTTCCCACACTTGCATGCACTTGGGTTCTTTCAGGCAATTTTAAATGAATTCAGAGGTCACTGGAAAAGTGAACCCTGACAGGACGGAATGCTTAAATTACAAGGAAAAAAGCAAACAAACTTGACCCCCACTCTTCGTGATGGCTCTGACAGTGCTGAAATGAAAAGGAAAAAAACAGGGAAAAAGAAGACATTCCAGAAGGTTTGATAAGAAAAAGCATCACATTGTGCTACATAGTATTACATCCTTCAGTGAAACAGGGAGATTAAGGCTCACTGTATCTTTTGCTTTTCCTAATTCTCTTCTCCCCCTAAAAATTCATGGGCTCAGGACAAATGTGGAGCACACTAAGCATTCCAATTGCTTTTGAAAGGAGTGTTTTGCTAGTGGAAAATGTGCTGTCTCTTTGATTGCAAATGTAGCTGATTGTGAGGAGAATGAAAGGATGACCTATGACATGACCTGCCAGCTCAATAAGGTCATTTTTCCCCCCCCTTCTCACACAAAAGATAAGAGGCTGACTGCTTACAAAGTGTTCTGGCAAATGGACAAATTAGGACTGCCTGGACCCCTGCTCTGGTCAGCCAAGTTATTCCAAGTGAAGATAAGTGAAAGTTTGAGATGTTTGGAGCAGGAAGCAGCCATTCCTTTGCCACATGGATGGATGGATGGATGGATGGATGGATGGATGGATGGTGAAGGAAGGGAGCTGTGTAAAACTGCCTGGCCCAGGAGCTTCAGGCTTCCAACTTGAAGCCTCTGCAGCTGAGCGGTAGAGAAGAGGAGGGCAGGGTGCTGTGTGGGTGCAGTGCTGGATGTGACACCCAGATGGACCGTTTGTTTTCTGTGGGGCACAGCACAAGAACAGGCAGGCAAAATCCTCCTTTGAGGTGCTGAGCCAGATCCTGGGTGAAATTTACACAGCTGCAGTGCTGGAGCAGTGTATTTGAATAAGACTTGCTTGTTGTTTAGGACAACACAGACACTATTAACATACAATCTTATTGCTTTCAAAAGGGAGCTGGATAAGGGGGCTGCAGCACCTCCTGTATGGAGACAGGCTGAGAATGTTGGGGCTGTTCAGCCTGGAGCAGAGAAGCTGCGTGCAGACCTCAGAGCATCTTCCAGTGTCTGAAGGGGGCTACAGGGATGCTGGAGAGGGGCTCTTCATCAGGGACTGCAGCGACAGGACAAGGGGTGCTGGGTTCAGACTGGAACAGGGCAAGTTCAGGTCAGATCTAAGGCAGAAGCTGTTCCCTGTGAGGGTGCTGAGGTGCTGGCACAGGGTGATGGCCCAGAGAAGCTGTGGCTGCCCCATCCCTGGCAGTGCTCAAGGCCACAGGGGTTTGGAGCAAGCTGCTCCAGTGGAAGCTGTCCCTGCCTGTGGCAGGGGTTGGAACTGGATGATCTTATGGTCCTGTCCAACCCAAACCATTCTGCGATCCTATGATTCTATAATCCAATCTATCATTGGCTGTCCAGGTCACTGCGTGGGCAAGTTTCTGTCCATATGTGCCCACATGTAGAAACGTACTCTCAGACAAACATTTCAAGCTCTGTGTGAGTCAAGGAAAATATTTTCATACCTTGGTGGTGCACTATGAGACAAAATAATCTGTGAGTGCGCTGTGTTCATATAGAACCGTGCTGCTCTTTCATACACCTAGCTAGAAAACTGAGATGCTTTTTAGCAAATCTAGGGTCAGGTTTCCCTTCAGCCCTCAGTGAGGCTATGGTTTGGGTGAAAGCTCTCTGGTTCCAACAAATAAACAGCCTAAAGCTCAATCATTTTAGCACTGAATCGCTTTGAGGTCTGGGGTTCAAACCCTAACCCTCAGTGCAGAATTCCTGAGTATTAACTCATTCAAACCAAACCCAAAACAAAGGCTTTCATGAAACCCAGGAAGCCTGAAACGTCAGCCTTCGTAGTAGGGCTGCAAAGAAAGCACCAGGAAACCACAGAAAAGCCCAAACACCACAAGAAAAATAAACATAAACATAAATGTCACTTTCTGGAGATGCTTATCCCTTCCTACAGATATGGCAGGGTCTCTCATGTCTGTTTAATCTGCTTCAGAAACGCACAGTATTAGTAATGTTCCACCTAAAGTTTATCTGGCAAACACCTCATGCCAGCTGAGTGCCAAAGAGCTATCCCATTGAAAGCAGAATCTGTATCACCCACCACAGGATGCAGGCCAGATGCATGTTTTCAGCCCATTCATGGAAAGCTGTCAAATGTGGTGCTGTTTGACTTCACAAACATTTTTGTGATGGAAATGGAATATTCTTGTGAAGGTCTGGAAAACTTGCAAACTGGGGCGTGTATCCCAGCATGGCCCTGATGAACCAGATTTGCACCACCTGACAATGTCACTGTCAACTCATTTGGGCTCTGGACCAGAGGAATCTTCAAGCAAGTATTGAGCTTACAGCATAGCAGTCCAAGGATTCATATGTTTTAAATGAAGAACTTTCTTTTTTGTTCACAGAGGCTGGAGCTACATTAAGAGATAAGCAAGAGGTAAACCTGAGGATCACTCTTGATGAAATGCACCCACAGAGATCTTTCCTTTGTAGTGCTTTTCTCAGGAATCAAATTGAGCATATAAATGAGCTTCTTAGCCCTGTCAAAATCAAATATGTGGCACAGAATAAGCAACAAGAGGGATCCTGCCCCCTCACACAGTTCCCTTTGGTGGAAACTGGAGGAAAATTCAGTCCTGCCTATCAAGCCAAGTCTTCATCTGTGACCAGAGCAATGAAGATAGAGAATCTGGAGATCATTCCCCTCAACACTGTCTTGGACATGCTGATATTATCATGATGCTGTAGAGCATCCATCCCTCCTATGTCATGATTGTATCACTAAAATATGTGGGCATATCTGCGCAGTGATTCACCATTATGTTAAAATGAGTAAAGTCAAATAGAAACTTTTATTGCCCCTTGTTTTAGAATATAACAGAAAATTCTTGACATCTGGTATCTTTTAATGGCATCTGGAGCTGTGTCTAAGCAGATACTGTGAATCCAGTTCCTTCAGTTGCATTTGAATTTCAATATGAGTTATTTCAGCAGAGACACAAACTTCTCATTTTAGAGCTAGTTAAACTTACAAAGCAAGAAGAAAGACATCTCTAAAGCTCCTTTGGTTAAAATCAGTGTCTGTATATTGTACACCCTTTGATCTCTGGACAACAAAGAGGAACCTCAGCTTAGAGGCAGGGTTAGGAGGAAAAGCTGAGGAAATAAAACATTCATTGAAAGGGACCATCAGCTGTCATCCAGCCCCAGAGTGGGACCCTTCCTGCTACCTTTTGGGATTGCGGTTTGATTTCTAACTTGCTATTGTTTTCTCTTTCAGGGTGTAAAGAACTTACAAGCAGCTTCGGATGTGTTTGAGAAGAGCCATTCCACCATTCCACAGCCTCCACTCGGCATCTTCTAACCTCCAGCAGTCATCTGGGGAGCCTCCAGCCACTGGTGTGGAGCTGCTCCTGACAGATACAGAATTACACGGGTTAGGGTTCACTGGCAAAGAGAGTGCACAGGTTCAATAGACCTCATAGCTGGTGCATGAACGTGGTCATGCACGCTCAGATGTCTGTGCTGTCTTCAGTGTAACTGGTTATGTAAATAGAAATCCACAGAATCTGACTCATGAAGAGTACACGAGGGGTTTTGGTCGTTAATTCCAGCTCTGCAGAGACTGTCATAGCAATAAGAATTAGTTTGGATACAGTATCAAATGCAGAAAGCTGCTCTGTTTTGGTCACTAGAAGGGGCACAGATCTATGTACTTACCATATATCAGCTACTATATAGCATCAATGCTCTCAGATTGGTGGAGTTGAAGGCAGAAAGACCAAAATGAACAGTCACTGATTTTTAATCGATGTTGTGTGAGTCTGCAAGTGGGAGAGTCTTGAGACAGGCATGGCCAGTACCCAACAGCTACTGCAGGTCTGCTGCCAGCCAGTAACTCATTAAGCTGCTATAACTCAGCTGTCTGCCTGAACCCAGCACATTCACTTAATGAACAGGCAGTAATTTTCTTTAACCATGCTGAGATTTCTATTAGAAGCATGCCATTTGGGGTTTGAACACGGCTGCTGGGCTTTGGGAGAAGAGGAGGAAGCTCTTTTTCTCATGCACAGAGGAAAATCAAGGTTCTGAGTTTCCTCTTGTTTTCCTGATTACTATCAAATGGCTCCCACACTCACTTTCCAAAAGGCATTTATCCTCTCAGCTCATTGCAGATGCTGTTACTACTTAGCATGGAAGACAACGAGTTCCAGGAGCACCGTGACTCTGTGTTCTAGCTGCCCAAATATCACTAACCCACCAAGTGCAAAATAAGGGGTTTAGAACATTAAACATGTGGCGACAGAACTGAATATTTGCAAGTATATTGGTGCACTGCAAGAACATCAACAGCAATAGGGTAAGTTGTATCTCCACTCACTGGGCCGAATTCTGCTGCCTGTTTTCAATGCAGTTACCCCGGCGAAATCAGCTGAGTGACTCCAGATTTATATTCATGTAATGGAAAGCAGAATTGGACTCACCATATGGAATCCATTTGGAAAGCAGTCTAGTTGTAAGCTTTATCTACAGCTCATTGAATTGTTCATTTTTCTTATTTCTATTTTTCTTGGTTTCGTTGCAGGTTGATAAGCAATCTAAATGCCTGCTGAGGCCTGAAGTTATTATTAAACATCTGAAAGTAAAGGTACCTAGAGAAATAAATGGGCTATCCTGTTTCCAAAACACAGTCCAAGTTTCTTTTTGTTGTTACCACACAGAACTCTGACCCAAGTCATCATCAGCCCGAAGGGGAAGCACAAGAGTCTAAGTTATAAAAGAGTACTTACCTCGTGAATAACCTCTTCAGGACATGCTGCATGTTTATACAGCCATGGTTGTTGCAGAACAGGAGGAATTCTGCTCCTTGGGCAGCATACTCCACATCCATAAAACAATCCCTAAAACAATGCTCCCGGGGGATTCCACGTGTCTGGATTTCCTCCATGGCTCCAGCACCAGGTTTGCCACAGACCCTGTGCCCACCACACAGGTTATTACTGTAGCCACCACAGGCCGGCAAACCGGCGCGACTTCCGCCTTCCTGAGGAGGCCCTCGAGCATCCAAAGAGAAATCCTGTGACACTAAATGTCAGCCGCATTGCCCCATCAGGAGTGTCTGTACTGGAGTTTTCTCTTTTTATCAGCTTTGGGAACAGATTTAAAAGCAAAGATCTATGAAATTCTGGTTAAATCAATGGGCATGAGATGTATGTGGCCTAGTCCAGTGGAAGACCTGGGATGCAGCTCAGGGCAGCATTTAAGCATTAACTGTTTTTCCTGAGAAAGAAAGAGTGTGCATCCCTGGAAAATCATTTTGAACCCGTGCACTTAAAATCCAGTTAAGCATTTCATCAATTCCTTGTAAAAGAAAAGGGATGTCATGTTTTAATTTGGAAGGTGGAATTGATCCTAAACCATAATGTTTCGGGTTTTTTTGAGGTATAATATTCAGTTATGGGGGGGGGGGGGTTTAAGGATATAAAAAATAAG